>JAQJVL010001418.1:0-192543 GCA_035578905.1 Stictocephala bisonia | reverse complement strand
TGATTTATTTATTTAATACTGTACCATGCTTACTGAACAAATTAATGTTTGTTATTGTTTATAACAAAATAATTGACATATTTAATGTTATTTTTTTTAACAAATGTATGCTTAAGATTAATGTTAACTATTTATTTTTTCTTTAGATCGTTTCAAATGACTTGGGTTTCCAATAATCAGGGTCCTAATAACCGGGGTTTTACTGTAACTATGAAACCATAAACTGTCTCAAACACTATATCACTCATTATTGAACTGTATGTCATAGTAGTGTTTTGGTTTTTGTGTGTAGATGAATGAATACCATCAGCAGTATCTGGAAGACATGTGTCTGCGACTGTTATGTGTTCTGGCCTTAGACAGGTTTGGAGATTTTGGCTCCGATCAGGTGGTCGCACCCGTCCGGGAAACCTGTGCACAAACTTTAGGTATTTCAGAAACTAATCATACTTAGTTTTATTTAAATATAACTCTAGACTAATTAATCCAAAATTTAAAGCAGACTTTGCAGCTTAGTGCTGTTGTTCAGCTACTTAGGATAACATTTGTCAATTCATCTTTTTTACTTTCTGTACCACATTGATGGCTGCTGAATTCAACCTAGAGATACAGTGTTTTCTGATCTAGGTGCCGTTTGAACTCCCAAGTTGATCCTTTCCCAAATTATCACTATTTTTGTTTCTAAAGCTAGGTGAAACTTGGGTCTTACAATGTGGAATACCAGATTTCTGTTTCACCCTTTATAAGTTCCTAGTTAGTGATCATCTTGTATACCTCTTGTTATTTGGAGTAAGGGATTTAGGTTATTTCGATACCTCCATCAAAGGCTGTCCAAAAGAAGTTCTTAGAGGGGAATCATCAATAACTAAATGGTAGCGTAGTTGGTTCAATCCTAGCTTCATGTGCTAAAGGTTCTCAGTTCGATCCCAATCAGAGTCAATACATTTTGAGAAGGATCAGCTGATAACCACCGGCTGTTCATTTGTCACTGGGCTATTAATTAATGACACTTTCTAAGGAATAGTCGGCCTTAGTTTGTAACAATGACTACATTCGCTCATCTACACTCATCACACTCATTCGAAATCCATATTCGCCCATATCTTGACGATCGGCGTCTTATGAATAAATAAATAAATAAAAAATGTTAAATTATTACCAATATTATAACAAACAAAATTATAACTGAAAATAAGTTGTAGGTTTTTTCAACATATATTGAAACATATATATATATATATAAGTAATGTATAACACCTAGACCAAATTTGGAGACATATGGTTATTTAACCATAAACTCTCCAAAAAACACTTTACCACCACTATTACACAAATTTATACAAAAATTAACCCAAATTATCAATTTTTTAAAATAAAATAACTAATACCTAATACTCAAATAATCAAAAAAGTTATCAATATTCTTATTAAAACTACCAAAAAATGAAATCAAAATTCTTATAATATTTTATTCAAATGAAATTCTTATAATATTTTATTCAAATTTGATAATTGCACAATCTAATTTCGATAATTCTTGTAATATTTTATTCAAATGAAATTCTTATAATATTTTATTCAAATTTGATAATTGCACAATCTAATTATAAAATTATAAAAGTTCATTAATATCATTTTTGATCACATTATACTCTAATAATTTTTCTGAAACAACTACCACATAGCAATTAGTCTTACTTGTAGCTAAAATATCATAATCAAAATCCATATTTATAATTATATCATTTTTTGAACTAGAAATATTTACAGGAGTTTTTGTTGTATCAATCACATATAATGGTCTATTATCTAAAAATTCTTTAGGATCATAGTATATTTCATTATTTTTATGATAAACCTTTTTATAATCTTGATACATTTCATACATAATTCTAAATTTATCATTATTAATGTCTAAATTCATTAACTCATCTGGATAATAATGACCATTTAATTTAACTCTAATATTTTTTACATACATGCTATCAAACTTTGAAATATCAAACAATTGATCATTTAATCTTCCTTTTTGAAAACCAATTATAATAAATTTTGGATTATTAATATTTCTATAAATATTTGTTATATCAAAACTATAATTTTTTCCAACAATATTTTTCACTTCAATACACTGCCAATGATTAAATTTGAATGTTAATTTTTCACTTTTAGTTATTTCATTTATCAATTGAATTTTACTTGTTGTTTTATAATCAATTATTGGAACTCTAATGTAAAATTCTTCAATAGTTATTTTTCCTTTTTCAGGTAATGTAGCATCATCATATGTTCCATCATCTTTTTTATCTCTCCATCTATAAATTACATCATTATCTTCAGATCTAACAAAACTTATATTGAAACCACCTTTGTAAATTGGAAAATTAACATTTTCAAAAAAACCTAGTCCAAGATGTGATAAACTTCCAATTGTTTCAAATGTTTTTTTAAAATTAGACTCAAATCCATTATTAAATTGTTCAGTTTTTGAATAAGTTATTGTTCCTTTAATTGTACTTAATTGACCTGGATATTCAACTTCATCTATAAGTTTATTATGTTTTTTCACTTCTATTTTTGAAAATAAGAATGGAATGAAATTATCTACAAGTTTAATATTAGTTTTTGTATAATCAGAATTATCAGTTTTTGTTAATTTTCCAGAAATATAAAATTGAAATTTCGAAGAACAAAATCCATCACCAAAGTCAATATTAAATTCTGTTTTCTTATTTGGTTCATTTAAATGTTGTTTTGATAAAGGATAAAAGTTTTTATATTCAGCTCTCTCAATAATATAATCCATCATGTATAGAGAAAAAATTTTAAAATGAAAGAAAACAATTTATTCAATAATTAACATCTTCAGGCTTTTGTTTAGATATTTCTAAAGAATGTTCAATAATAAACCTTGAAGATACATTCTGATGTTCTAAAACTAATTCCCAATTAATAATATCTTTATTTTCTCTAATGAATGATTCACTTAATTCTTGATATTCACAAATAACATCAATATGATCTCTTAAATGATAATCTATATATTCTCTAATAAAATCAATACTCAAAGTTTGGTATCTAGCAATTTTTCTCCAATTAATGTTATTTTGAAATAATCTCATCATATCACTACTTAGTTTATATTTTTCTGAAATATCTTCCCAATCTTCATTATTTAATTTATTTTGGTTTCTAATAATAAACAAATCAAATGACTTAAACAAAATCATTTATAAAGAAAAAAATTAACGAACCATACTTTTTAACATTTCTATAATATTTTTTATAGTATCTTTTATACAATGTATGTTTATTATTGATAAAGGATGCACATTAGTTTTTGTATATTCATCAGTGAACTCACTATATTTATATATGTTTTCATCTTTAAAGAAATATAAAAAACCATCAGTATATCTAAAACATGATGTTATTCCTTTAGGTAATCCAATGAATTTATCAACAAAATAACCTCTATTCTTTACTCTAAAATTACATTCATCAATTTCTGCATAGTAATCATCATATAATACAAAAGTTTTTCCTGTATATGAATTAAAAATACAATTAATTTGTGAAGTATACCTAAATCCAATTTGGTTTAAACTATATTTAGCTATCAGTTGAAGATTATTTATATCAAAAATGTAAAATATTGAATCAATAATTATCACAACTTCTCCTGTTGGTCTTTGATACAATCCATTGATTTTATTATAATATTTAGGTAAAAATAGCAACCAATCAGTTAAAAGAAGTGGGCTTTCATATTTATTATTTTCAATTATCCAAAAAAATTTATGATGTAATACATAAACCCTTTTATTAATTATCACAAACTTATTAACATTTTGTTGATTACAAAGATCAATATCTAATATTTCAGTTGTGGATTCTTCAGTTGTAGTAATTTCAGTTGTAGACTCTTCAGTTGTAGTAATTTCAGTTGTTGGTTTTCCATATAATGCTTGAACAGCTAATTTATCATCATCACTTAAATCAATCACACTACCTTGTTTTAAATTATAATAAGGAAACATAATTGCTTTATTATCATGAGAATGAAGTATTCCTAATGAATGTCCTATTTCATAGATTAAAACAAATAAGAAACTTGTTTCACCAGAAGGTACATTACTATCATTTTTATAATACCAAACCTGATTTAAATTCATATGTATTTCAGTTTTATTTTCTAAATAATAAGGATAATATGCATGAGCTAAAACACCACTATGAAATTCTGAACAATTATATCTTGAATTAATTTGAAAGTTATGTTTTAGTCTTTTATCAGATATTAGAATATCATAATCTGTTATATTGTGTTCAAATGTTAATCCTGAATACTTTTCCCAATAGCTGAAAGCTTGTTTTGCTAAGGAAATTATATTAGGTCTTGCTAAATAATAATGCCATCTAATATGAGTATTGTTCCACTTTCCACCAAAAAGTCTATAATCTCCAATATCTTTATTTCCACATCTAGATTTTCTCATCAAACTCAAAGTTTCATTATTTAATTGTCCATCAACCTTCAAGTTATAATATTCTTGAAACATAGTAATATAAGTTGAAATATTATCTAAATCCAACGAATCAGACTCATCTTTGTATCCAAATTCAAAAAGAAAATTATTTACAAAATTAATATCATCATAAGAAATGGATGTTGTTACAAATAAAAGTAAAAAGAAACTCTTCATTTATATAACAAAATTTTTAACATACTGACTTTTATTTGAATTACAAATACAACATTTTGCTTTCATTCTCTTTTTATCGATTACTTTCAAATCTTTAGAATTGGTTTTTTTCTTACATTTTAAACAATATATTAAAACCATTTAATAAATAAAAATTACTTTACATTATCAAGTTTTCTATGTATAATTTTAAAATGTTCATACACTTCCGTTACAAAATCTTTAACATGTTGATTAAAATTTGAATAATCTTTTGTATGAACTTCAAATGTTTTAATAAAATCATCTAACTGAATCTTTACAAGCACATCATATGTATAAATCCCTTTACTTACATTTGATATTCTTCTTCCTTTTACATCTAAACTATTCTTAATATTTGAATTTGTTGAATCAACAATTTTAATGTTTTCAGATAATTCGAAAAGCTTTTCAATTTGTTCTTTAATAACAACATCATTTTTATCAATACCTGGTTTCACACCAACTATTCTTTTCTTTTTGTTTAAACTTATACAATCCTTTTCAATATTTATTGCTTCTATAATTTTTCTATCATCAACAATCTGCCTTCCAAATACATCAAAAATATTTTGTGAATTCATATTTATTAAGTAATAATTTGTTAATAATAGCTTTAAAATCTTTATTTTTTACAAGTTCATTTAAAACATAAACACACAAATATCCACAAATAGGTGGATCTTCATAATATTGAATTTGTGAATCATTATAAAAAATATTTTCTTTATCCAAATACTTAACCATTTCAGTTGGTGGATTTACATTTCCATATGAATCAAAATAATATTTAATTTTATCTTTTTTATAATAACAAACCCAATGTGAACCATTTCCTAAAATTGAATCTAAATTAACAACTCCACATTCAAATTTTTTAACTTTTTCAGGTAATGTATCTCTCATAAAAACACCTTTGAAATGTTTAATATTCTTACATAATTCTTCAATTTCACCAAAAGTTAAAGGTTTTATTTGAAATTTTTTTTTAATATTTGTTTTTACAAAATTTAAAGTTTTCAAATCCAATCCAGATCCACTTACATCTTCTAATTCTTTATCCAACCAATTTAAAATATTTCTCACAATTGGAATCATATCTTTTTTAACAATTGGAGCCGCTTTCTTAACATATGGAATAACTTCTTTAACAACAGGAATATTTTCACCAAAATCTAATAAATCTTTTAATAAACCACCATTTATAAGTTCTTTCAATTGATTATAAGAAAATTCAATTCTAATACCTGTATTATTTTTCTTATGTTTTTCAAGTTTATTATATTGTCTATTTGTTAAAAATATTTCATCTTTTCCATTTTGTAATTGATCTATTGTAAATTGAATAGTAACAGGAGTTTTCTTTTTAAAAGCTGATTTTATTTTATCATATTGATTCTTACTAAAATTAACTTTCACAGATTTCTGCTCCATTTATATAGATTAAAATTTTTCATACATTTTTAAACCCATTCCAAATTTTCTTTTTAACCACATAGCACCTGCAGTTGGAATAGCTACAAGTCTTTCAGAAATAGGTTCATCATGTGATAATGCTATATTTATTGCTTCATTTTGAAGTTCTTTATCTGCAATTTCATTTCTTGATTTTGTATCTTTATTATCCCTGTAAAAAATGTCATGTTTCATTGCTGCTCTATCTAAATTATTAATTCCATTATCACCTTCTTTTAATCTCTTATCTAATCTTGTACCTGGGCCAAGATAGTGATAACCAGGTACATGCAGTTCAAAAGGTAGGTTATTAATAATATCATTCAAAATTCCACCACCTTCTTTTAAAATTGGTGAATTAATTGAAGGTAAAATTCTTATTAAATACTTGATTCCTTCAGGTTTTTCAATTGCTTTATCTAACATATTAGAAATAAAATCCTTAATTGCTTTCTTTTCATTAAAAAAATTGTTATTTCCTGCTTTTTCTTGTGCATAGATATAATGCATTCTTTTCATCAATTCGTTTAAATCATTAATAAATTTGTATTCAATTTTATTTTCATTATATTTTTTTAAACCTGAACCCTCAATATCATTTTTATTTTCCCATATTGGTTTAATTAAATTCATATATTTTTTACCTCTACTTGATTTTGGCTTTTTAGTTGATGGATCATTATTTTTATAAATTGAATCAGATTTCCACAAAATTTCTGAATAATTCTTCAAATCATCTTCAGAATATAAATGTTCAGCAGGATCATCTTTATCTGTTAACAGTCTCCATAATCCTTGAGTTCCTTCATATATTTTATCATCAATTATAATATCATTATTTTCAAAATTAACAGGTAAATTACCAATCATAAAACTTCTTTTTCTCCTATCCCAGTAAAAACCAAATTTATCATCTTTTGCTCTTGGAAGAAACTTTTTACCAAATTCACCAATTATTACATTTGTTGTTCTAGGACTTATTGGATCAACCATTGTAGATTCTTCAATAATTCTTGGTCTAAATGGTGTTGAAGATGGTAATTTTGGCAATTCAAAATCACCTTCAGATTCACTAATAGAAACATTTGCAAATTGATTAACAACAGGAACCAATTCCATTAAATTTTTGTTTTCATTTAAAACTTCACCTATTTTACTTTCAACTTTACCAATAGCACTTGTTATAGGTTTAAATGTTTTTTGTTTAATTTTCTCATAATTGTCTTCAATTTTAATCTGTTCTTTAAATTCTTTAATTAATTTTTTTTCAATTTCATCGAGTTTCTTAGCTTCTGCAACAGATATATTTTTCTCCATTTAATGAGAAAAAAAAACATGAACATAACATGAACACAACATGAACATAACATGAACACAACATGAACATAACATGAACATAACATGAACACAGCATGAACACAACATGAACATGATTTGTGTTATATTGAACATGATTTGTGTTATGTTGAACATGATTTGTGTTTAATTGAATGTGAATCAGTTATTCTCATTAAATATATAAACAATAAAGAAATTAAAAATATTAATAACACAAATATTTTATCAGCAAAAATACAAAAAGCCATCATTATTTAATGTCTTTAAATTTATTCATATATTTTGGTTTTGATATTACATTTATAGTTAAAACCCCATAATCTTCTTTCCAACATTCATTACAAATCTCTTTAAATTCAACAAAAGTCATATCTGAACCAACAAAATTTTCATAAATCTTCTTAGTATAATGTTCATTCTGCTTAAAAATACAAATCATATTTAAATTATTTCTAATCAATTGAATATCAACTTTTGAAAAACATTGTGATAAGTAAATACAGGAAATATTCTTATGCCTTCCCATAACAAAATATTCTTTAATAATATCTTGGTTTTCTAAAATACAATCATCAAAAACAATTAATGAATTCTTTTTACATTCACTTAAAGGAATTATATCCTCACAAGAACTAAAGAAATAGGATAATTTTTTATTAACTTTTGTTTCAATATTTTTAAATCTTTCTTGTAATTTTCTATATGCTGGTTGTTCTAAAGATTTGCTAAAAACATATAAATTTGAATATGGAATTAGTCTATTATAAATAAAGTTTAATAATAATGTTGTTTTTCCAGATCCACTTGATCCTATTATTAACAATCTAATAGGTTGATCACACTTACATTTTTCATCATATGATTGTAATTTTATTTGATCTTTTTCCTTTAAAAATTTATCCATTTAAATAAGATGAAATTATTTAAGATTTCAGGAAATTCTTCTAAACTTGAATTAAGATTAGAACATCCTATTCATTTAGATGGAAGTTATAGTTTAGGTTTAAGTGGTTTTTATTCTGATAATTATGTTTTTAATTTTAATGTAGATGCTCCATATTGTATTACATTCACTTCAAATGATATAACTAAATATTATGGATTTAATAAAAGATATTACAGTTTTGAACAAATTAAACAACATTTCATTAATTTTATAAAAGAATTTAAACAATCAGATAAATCTTTAACTTTTAATGAAAATAATTTTGAAATGGAAACAGTTTTAAATAAAATTCAAATTAAATCACCAATAAAAATTTTTCTAACAGTGATAGTTATTGATTTACTAGGTTTTGATGAAACACAAGCAACTATTGAACCAAATAAAATATGTTTAGGAAATAGAATTCCAAAGTTTAGACCTTTTGATGTTATTGAAATTCATTGTAATTTAGTTGAACCCAGCTTTGAAAATCATAAAGAACAATCTCATTTACATAAAGAATCAGAAATTTTATATTCATTCTTTCCAAATGTTGCTTTTGGATCAAAAATTAGTGAAAAACCAAATGAAATAGATTATGTTCCAATTAAAAACTTAGATAAAATACAAACAATTACAATATCAATACAAGATAGTGAAGGAAATCTTTTAAATAATGAAGATGTTAAAAATATTGTTTATTTGAGATTGAAAAAGAATTTGTAAATGTTCTCTAAAATTTATTTATATTAAATGGAGTCACAAATACTAACACATCAATTCTATCCTATTATGAAAAATATATATAAACATTTAGATGTAAAATCTTTCTTAACATTATTTAATGTATCAAAACAATTGAGGGAAAATATAACAAACCATTTTAATACATTTAATGAAAATGATTGGCTTTATTTTTTTCAAATTAAAGTAACAAAACCAGGAGATATAACAGGTTATCATTTAGAAGGAATTACTGAAATTGCTTTTGAAGACCTTAGGAAATTTTTAAGAAAACAACATACTTTTATTAACTCCTTCAAAGAACAATTAATTAAAATTGATTACATCCTTGAGATAATTGATTATAGAACATTATCTGAAGAATTTGTAAGAAAAAACATAGAATATGTTGAATTAGATAAGGTTAGTGGTTTAGTTAAATTATCAGAAGAATTTATCAGAGAATATAAAGAAAGACTGGATTGGGATATGATTTGTAAATACCAGAGTTTATCTATTGAATTCATTAAAGAACATAAGGATTTTGTTCAATGGGCAATACTAATTAAACGAAATATAATTCCAACTAAACACTTCTACTCAATTATGTATCAATTTAAAAATGAAATTGATACAAGTGAGATGCTATGGGAATTTTATGAAGATAGTCGATATTTTCCTGATGAGTTTTATTGGGAATTAGGAAATTAATATATGTTTAAATAATTCAGATTATTTTCTTTGAAACTTTCTGTGCACATTTCTTTTGATTCTCCATTTATATGTAAATTTTTATTCAAAGTTTCCAATTATATTTAATTCATCTAATAAATTATTCTTCTTTATAGAAATATGTAACTTTTTGTATCCATAAGGGACTGTATCAATTCTATTTTCCAAAACAATTCTTTTATCATCTTTATTACTCAATGCTAATTTATTTATAGTAATTGTATACAACTCATGATTATAACTTTTTATACAAGTCATTTCTCTAAATTCCTCTTTATCTTCAAATAAACATTTCTTAAAGTTGCTCATATGGATTGTTTTATTTACAACATTTCTTTTAATTCCCTTACATCTTACTGGACTTTTACCATCATATTCATAACAATACATCTTTGATCTTAAACCACAATATTCTTCTAAAGGAACACCATTCAATTCATCTTTAAATTTTCCTATTACTTTTTTATTCTTATCTGTATAACATTCATGGTCCTTTTTATAATCACTTGTATCAAATTCATTAGTATTTTCTTTAATAATTTTATAAGGATCCTTCTTTAATTCTACAAAATAACTGTCTGTATCCATATACAATAGTTTCACATCTGGATCATATTTCTTTAGTTTATCATAATAAAATTTATACATATGTAGTTTTGATAAATCCAATACTGAAAATCCAATGTAAATTGGTTTGTTAAATTTAACTTTTTCTTTTATCATGTGACTTGCAATACAATCATTATCAAATATTTTAAATGTTTTGAAATTTGGTTTTTTTGCTTGTTTCAAAGAAAATTCTTCATTTCCAAGTTTTATATCACATCTATTTCTAACATTTTCCATAGATTTACCAAATACAGAATTATTCATCAATTTATAAAAATCTTTTTCAAAATCACTTGTTGCTTTGGTTCCCATGTTTGTATTAAAGTCAATATATTCTTTCATGTAAGGTTTTTGATCAAATGCTATAACTCGACTTACATGTTTTAAAATCATTCCTTGTTCTAAATAATATTTTAAATTTCTTGAATGAATCACATAATCTGTTTTATCAAGTAACATAGTACATAACTTATTTTTTTAATGTTCTGGTGCTAATGGTAAATCTTTGTGTTTTTCATGAAGTTCTTTAGGATATTCTAAATCAACTTCAAGAATGTACCCATAAGATTCATCACCTGTAAGTTCTAAAATTGTTTCTTTCCACTGATCAGTAGTATATGTTTTAGGGTTCATCCAATTTATATCTTTATAAGGTAATTTTTGTGATAAGGCCCATCCATAAAGATTATTTGCATCAACATATAACATATAATTTTCTGGTTTAGTTGGATCATAATTTTTAACATATTTGTTATTTGCTTTACAATATCTTGTAACACATTGAGAAATTCCTCCTCTTATTCCTTTTTCAATCATTAAATACATGTCATAATCATGAATCAATTGTAATTCAATCTTTGTTAACTTTAACATAGCATCCCATGCAAGACTTGGTGCAGTCAAATAATGTGCAGGATCTAATTTGTAACAATTCAAACAAATTTTTCTAAAATTCTCAAAAATATCTGCAAGTAATAACACATCTTGAATATTATATAAATCAGAATAATTTCCAAGATTTTTTACTTTTAATTTATTCCAAACCTTTAAATAATGATGATAATCCTTTTCAGAAATGCTTTCACCTGTTAAAATTGAATCAAAATCACTTATTTTTAATTCTTTTGTATAATCTAGTTTCTTAATATCATCTATAAATTCATAAGGAAAGATGCCTTTACCAGATAATATCTTAAAGATTTCTTCTTCATCATTTGGTTTTCTAACTATTATTTCATTTATACCATTATTTATAAAATTTGTTGTATGTTTAAAATCTTCAAGTTTTAAATTTTTTGCTAATTTCTCAATTGATGAAGCTAGAAATCTAAATGTATCAACAAATGAAAATTTTATGAATTTTCTTGGTTTATTATCACTATCAAACTCATAACCATAACCAGAATTTACAGAATAATTTATATATTTTTCATCGTTATTTGCTATTAAATCAACTTTACCATATTGTTTAGCTAATTCTTTAATATATAAATGTGTATCATAATTACTCATATTATGACAAAACACTGGAATATTTTGAGGGAATTTTAAGTTTAGATTACAAGTTGCATGTGCTGCTCCTCTAAACTTTCCTGATAAATGACAATGATCCCTTACTTTATCTTTTTCAATTATACTTTCACATATATTACAAATGTTTGAACTCTGATATGAAATTTCTTCTTCTTCAGTTAAATTCATTGGTTTTTTATTTTTTGAGTTATATTTTTTAGCAATATATTTAAACAATTTATTAAGCACCTCAAATAATTTTGTAGGGATATTTGGTAAATCTTCTTCATTTTTTGCTCTATAACATATTGGTTTATACATTCTATTTGTTACATTTGAGACTAAGTATAATGTAAACCCATAAGGAATATGTTTCTGAATTTTAGTAGTTGTTGATTTTTTAGGAGAATTTTTACAAGTTGGTATTTTCTCTAAAATGCTTTCAAAATCCATGTAAATTACATAAGGATGTTCAAACTTTTTATTATAGTTTTTGAATTTGACTGTTTGTCCTTTAAATGGCATTATTGGTCTACATGGTTCTAAAGATTTACAAATTATTAGATGGTTATTTAAATCCTCATTTCTATAGAAATAACTTAGACATCTTCTACAAATATATTTCTTAGCTCTAAATTTTGTTAATTGACTACTCACTAATTTACTTAAATCTGTTATCAATATATAATGACTATCATCTTCAACTTTATGAAAAAGCAAATCAATTTCAAGTTTTGCATTGTAAATTTCTGAAATTTGTAATGGAACAACTTTATTATCTTCATCGATTCTATAAACATTTATAGACATTGAAGGGTAATTATATTTTTGGTCAAATGATCTGTTTTCAAATATTTTTATATCTTTCAAACTCATTGGATAATCAAAACCTTTAAATATTTCATCATTTAGGTATTTACTATATTGTTTTACCCTATGTGGATGATCTAATTTCTTCATTTCAAATCTATCTACAGCACATCTGATTGCATAAATAAAACAATATTCATCTGTATTTTTAAAATTAATACAACATTTTTTATTATTAATTTCATTAGGTAATTGAATATAAGAACCAGCATTCAATGAATTATTTTTACTTAATTTCAATTCTAGTTCAATACATCTTTTGAATGTCCAACCAGATCCTTTATTTGGATTATGTAACACTTCTCTTGAAATTAATTTATTAAACTGATCATCAATAAAGTCATCAATATTTAAAATATGACTACTTCTTAAATGATAATACATTTGTGTAGTTTGTATTCCAGAATCAACTAATGTTCTTTCATATTCACATGTCAAAGACATCCGTCCTTTAATGTTTTTAAACTCTTGTTTTTCAATTAACTTTTTAATTTCATTTCTGTTTGATTCCAAATATTCAGGTATATCTAGATCTTCATTAGAACTGGTCAATGTATAGTCTTGGAAATATCCTTTAGAGGATGCCATTTCTTTAATATCAATTACATTTTCTTTTGGTATTGGTTTATTTTTAAAATGATCATTTAATAATCCACTTAATTCTTTTCTAGTTTTATTAGCAATTTTAATATTATTTTTTACTGCTAAGTTTTGAATATAATATAATGACCTATACCTTAAATTATTAGGATCTTCTTTTGCTTTGTTTAATCTTTTGATTAACTCATCTCTAGATAAACTTTCATAATTTCTAACAGATAACTTATTAGCAATATTGTTTAATTTTTCATGGTTAAATATGGAATAATTTGTTGAATTGTATGATTTCTTAATTTCTTTTAATTGTTTAAGATTTTTATTTTTATAATCATGAATTTGATTCTTTTTACACCAATCTTTTAAATCATTTTTTTCTTTATCATATATCATTCTATTTTCTAAATGTATTTTAGAATTATAATGCCTGTCATAGTTTTTACTTAATATAGTTTTATTACAATAAGGACATTCAATGTGGTTTTCATTTGGCATCTTTATTTATAAAGAAAAATTTTAGATAAAAAATTTTTGATTTTATTATAAACTTAATTTTGATGATATTTTGATCGAAAATGATTATGAAAACTTGTTAGCCACTTTATTTCTCTTCCACAATTACATATAGTTGGAACTACTGCCATTTCTTTGTAACATTCAATACAATATGAAAATTTTTTATCTTTATTATATACTGATTTATAAAATTTTGAAATGTCCTTAGTTTCTTTACAACTCTTACATTTCTTTTCTTTTATTTCAAAATTATTATCAAATTCTTTTCGACATTTCTTACATTGACTATGTAAACCATCTTTTGTAAATTTATTTTTATGGAATTCTATAACATCTTTTGTTTTTTTACATATACCACATTGTTTTTCTTTTATTTCAATATTATTAACTTCTTTACGACAATTTTTACAAGAACTATGTAAACCATCTTTTTTTGTTTTATCTTTAAAAAACTCTGTGAAATATTTAATCTCTTTACATTTGCTACATTTCTTTTGTCCTTCCATTTAGTATGAAAAATATTTACAACAATGTTTTCTTTAACTCAAAATCATAGAAACTTCCAATTATTTCTTCATTATTTAGATCTTTTATATTATAAGTGACAGGATTTGTATTATTTATTCTATATATTACAAATATTTCCCTAGACCAATTATTTTTATATTTATTGGAAAATGTAGACTTTTTATTTGAAATTCTAACCCTATCACCTATTTTAAATTTTGATTTTGCTACTATTTTTGGTGGAACATATTTAAAAACAGTTTCTTTTAAATCTTTTTCTGCTTCTTCATTCACTTCATTTGGTTTCATTTTTATAGTTGAATGATAAGAATTATTATAATCTTTAACAATTTTTGGTAAAATATTAATCCATTTAAAGTTTTTATTAATTTCAAAAAGAACTTTCATTTTTTCATTTTGTGTTCTATTATATCTTTCAATTATACTTGATTTTTCCTCATTTTCAGTATGATACATTTTGATATTGTATTTGCTCAAAACTGCTTTAAAATCTTTATTTAAAAATTCAAGACCTTTATCAGTGTGTAATAGATTTGGAGATTTATGACCAATTTCGATTGCATTTTTAATTATTTCTTCAAATGCTTTTGCAACATTTTTACCATCTTTTTTCTTTAAAGGTTTTGACCAAACATATTTTGAAAAAGTATCTATAACATTTAACATATATTTATAACCATTATTTTCTTTTTCATAATTTCTCATAACAATTAAATCAGCAGCCCATAAGTCATCAATGCTTAAAGTTATTATTTTTCTTTTTTCAAATTTTTTTCTAACAGGTGCATGAATTTCTTTTGCTTCAATTATTTGATCCTCTTTTTTTAATTCTTTTTTAATAATTGGTTTCATTTCTTTTTTGATAATTTTACTTTTATTAGTTTTACAAATTGCACATTTTGTAGCTATTCTGATTTTAATTTTTTTTTTCTACTTTTCATTTCTACAATTTGTGGAGTGATATTTTTAGTTTTCTTTTTACATTTGTGGCAATGTATTAATTCATTTAAATGTTCCATTTAATTTAATTAATACATTGCTTTTTTCTTCTTCGAAATTTTTTATCTTAAATGGACTTCTTAAAAGAATTGAATGATGTAGGTGAATTAAGATTTAAAGCATATAAACCTTTAAAAGATTTAGAACTAAATAAAAAATATAAGATTATAAAATTGGAAAAATTGAAAGATAAATATGGTTATACAATTATTGCAGAATTAGAAGAATTTAAAGTACATTTGCTAAGTAGATTTTTAAATGTTTTTGATTTACAAACTTGAAAATATTAATTTGATAGTTACAGAAATAAAGATTATTAAAGAAAAAGAATGTGTAATTATTAAATTTGAATAAAATATTATAAGAATTTCATTTGAATAAAATATTATAAGAATTATCGAAATTAGATTGTGCAATTATCAAATTTGAATAAAATATTATAAGAATTTCATTTGAATAAAATATTATAAGAATTTTGATTTCATTTTTTGGTAGTTTTAATAAGAATATTGATAACTTTTTTGATTATTTGAGTATTAGGTATTAGTTATTTTATTTTAAAAAATTGATAATTTGGGTTAATTTTTGTATAAATTTGTGTAATAGTGGTGGTAAAGTGTTTTTTGGAGAGTTTATGGTTAAATAACCATATGTCTCCAAATTTGGTCTAGGTGTTATACATTACTATCTACTTATATATATATATATATATATATATATATATATATATATATATATATATATATATATATATATATATATTTATTCATATATATATATATAATATTTAAAATCATGTTTTACAGATAATATATCTTTTTGTTTTTTTAAACAATATGCACAATGGAAATTTAAAAAATAAATTTACATTTTAAAATTTAATAAGCATTTCCAAATAAAACAAAGATAGCCATGTTAGTATTTTACAGTATGTTTATGAGTAATATTGTTAAATAATTTCAGTAATTGACACACACAAAAATAGCTAACACATGCACAACCTTCCGCCTAGCCCTTGGACGTACACACTACTGATTGTACCACTACATATGGTCTATGTAAGAAAAAGCACTTAATATTAAACATCTGTTTCTTTTATTTATCCAGGTAGATAACAGTATTGATAACATACATTGATATTTTGTATAATGTTGGGAAAATGATTTGTAGATAAACCATCTGACCTGCATATATCAAAGTACTTCATCGAGTTGCCTTTTCTCTCAATTTACCATTTTCACACCGCAGACAACTATCACACTAGCCGTGCATTTTGGAGACAGGCTTGCTAAGTGTGTCTGTATGGAGGTGAACAACAACAGCTCCTATGGTACAAATATCAAAGGGAAAAAAGTATCAAACTATCATACAGAACTGTTCACACATTGTACCATCGGGTGAACTATCTATACTAGCACTCTATTACTGGACCCAAAACAGCTTATAACTAGAGACACAAAATTTAGCATTGAATGAATAATCTATCTCTGTGTTAAAAATCAGTGGTTTACTATATATGTGGAAGTTATAAAATCTATTCACAATCTTTGAAGACAATTTTTAAAATATCATCAACATAAACACATCTTGCTTACAATTCATTCATATTTCTGACACAGGATCTATTCACACACAATTCTTCCATAGGAGACTACTTTGGCTCAGTCACTGCTGATAATTTATATCTATTTTTCTTGCCTTAAATTATGTTTTCTTGGTTAAAAAAAATATAAATGCTTCCAAAAGAATATTGAAATAAAAGCATCAGTAAAATCTTCTATACTAGTTTTGATGGTTCCTATCTCAAATTGAAGATCCTGAACTGTTGATATATTATAAGAATTTTCTTTTTTTAAGTATGCTTTACTAAATTTGATTTCTAGATCTTAGTAAAAAGTAACAGGAAAGGAAAGCAGCATACCTGGTAAACTGGTGTGAGAGACACTAGCAAAAATAAGAGTTTACTAATTTTCATCTTAGATGGAATGTCTGAAAATTTAGCTCAGCATGAATACTTTTTTCTTAAAATATGATTTTGTTTCTTATTATTATTATTTAAGCCCTTATTTTCTGCCAAATATCAACAGAGTAGGACTTGTTTAATGTAAATCTACTTTTAAATTATGTTCAAATTTTCAAATCATGCACAAGGGAACATTTATCTGTATTCCAATTGTGCACAAGCATCTATTAGTGAGATGGTTTGAAGTCAAAGAGAATTTTAATTGAAGAGGGGTCCACATCTAAAGTGTTTTTTAAGTAAAGGTCACTTAACTTTTATTATTTTGTAGACACAAAAGTACTGAAACACGACAAGCAACTAACTTCTCTTGTCATTAACAATATATTTCTCCTGTTTCTTGTAAATTATATGTGTAACAAGGCCTGAGGCAAAAACATTTCTTGGTTTACTTCTGTGAAATGTCATTGTGAAAATTAACTGTACAAAATATGAAATTAATTAGAGCCTCTTGTCTAAATACTGTGTAATGTCTTTCTAATTCTCTTCATTGTCAAAGATAAGTCTCACAGTTACAAAAAATTTAAATTTTTGTTGTTTTGGTATACTTAATGAAATATATTATGTACTAGTTACCAGTGTTTGTTGTAGGGTCTGTGGTGAATTTGTTGAGTAGTGAGAGAGTACTGAAAGTGGCGTCTCTGTTACTAAAACTGCTGGACTGTCCGGAGTGGGATGCCCGCCACGGTGGCCTTTTGGGTCTCAAGTACTTATTGGCTGTGCGTCAGGTAAACTTATATGACGTTTTACTTGCTCTTGATGGGTATTAAAGTTTTATCCCAGCGATGTAAAAATGTTTGATAGTTTTTCAAGAACTCCACAAGATTCTGCAGTAACTATTATATTTATTTTTTCTAGGGATGGACGAGAGGTAATTTTTACGTTCAGGAGAAAACAAGAGGGAAATTGATTTCCTCCCAAATTTCAAGAGGAAAATTAATTTCTTCCCAAATATCAAAAAAATTTTGGAGGGAATTTTCCCTAACTTATACATTAATTTTCAAACTTAGTAGTAGATAAAACAAATAAACCGAATCATTTTATAGTAATAATAATTTATTGGTACGTGATCTTGTAAGAAATTCAACCATTAATGTTGAGGCACATTTATGTTCTCCTTATTTTAAATTATCTTTATTATTTGCCTGTTATCTACAAAACAGAAGAAAAATCAAACGGGTTTAGACTAAACAATAACAGATTACACACTTAATAAACAAAACAATCTTATCTGATATAACTGAATTAAAATTGTAACAAGTGAATTATAAGAATGGTAGTTACATATTACATGTCAATTTCATTTTAAATTATCATAAAAACTAGACATGGATGAATTCTTCAATTAATTAACTGAACTACATTATATCTAGGAACTGAAATTACACACAGAGCCAGCATCTTGGCAGTCCCTTTCTTATCCCCCCCCCCAAATTCTCATGGATAAACATAGTAATTATTACTGCACATGTATTGACTATTATAGAGATGTGCATTTTGTTTTAATTCTATAAATAACTGCCGCTGTGGTCATAAGAAAACAACCTCTGTTTCTTCTCTGTGACTTTCAACTAATCACATAAACAGCCGATCTGGTTTATTTGGTAGTTCCGATCACAGTAGCGAAGCTTTTGGTCGAAAGCTGGATCAAGTGATTCTACGATTCAGGCGTCATTGCCAAACGCAGTCGGTTGCTTTCAAAATTGCCTCTTTAAAAAAAAATGATTTTGTATATGCCATAAAAAGTGATTCTGTGGTTATGTTATTCAGTAATTACGTAGTTACAATTAACCGGAAATAAGCAGTGAATTATAATCAAATTTGTAAAATCTAGATGCCAAAATACCTGTAGTTTAATGGATTGATAGTAATAATTAATTGTGCACCTAAATCTAAATATAAATTTTAAATTTGTTTAGAATCAATTATTTTTAATAAATTATGATTTGTAATGAAATGTGTGCAACTCGAAACTACTTTGATACATAAAGCCATACTGAACAAAAGATTAATAATTTCATCACAAGGAATTTCTGATGTACTGGAGTGACAACCGTATATGTAATCGGCAAATGTATGCCTAGCCAAACGAGATGCAATCTGAAATATCAACTAAATGCCAACTGGCAACTGGTGATACAAAGAAGATATTTGTGCAGCTAAATTATAAATTTATGAAATAAACACAAGAAGTACGATAATGCTTCGGTTCAATAAAAATTATGTTCCATATAGCTAAATCTGTCCGTATTATAATCAGAAAAGATTTGGATTGAATTATTTTGTATTTAACATCAACATAGTAGTAACAATTATGAGCAGGGAACCGTTCAGTGAGTTTACAAATCAAAATTATCATATTATAATACATTTTACACTCTGTTACTTTCTAACCTATTCAGGAAACCGTTCGATAGTTTGACAGAAGAAAATATATCCCTGCAAATGTTACATGCAGATTTGGTGATCTAAAGTTTTCACAAACAAATAATTAATTGACATTCGCTACGGATTTATCTATTTATTTTTTATTCAATTGAAAATAAATAAATATTGTTACGTCGCACAATGCTTGAACGCCATCACGATATTTTATATGATACGATATTTTCTTCTGTCAAATCATTGGATGGTTCCCTGCTTAGATTAAACACCAAAACGGATCACAATCACCTCACGATAATTTCGGAAATGAGCAGAATGGTTCATTGTACGTACAACATGAGCGAGATGGACTTTTACCATAGGAAGGAATATTTTTTGTTTTGTTGGACAGTAAAGTGACCTGTTCTCAGGAGCAGTTTGATTGAACGATTTTACGTTATTGACAGAACAAACATTTGAATATAGGCCCATTCAGTTTTCGTTCACTATCATTCGGGTTTCAGTTAACGGTTCTGTCCTATACCTATATTTAATCATTGCCTTGCAGCTGGGATTTTCCCTGATAAATTAAAATACTCAGTCGTAAAACCAATTAAAAAACCTTACTCAAATGGGAAAGATATAGATTCTTTCCGTCCAATTTCGTTACTGTCCGTTTTCTCAAATATATTTGAAAGAATTATTCTAAATAGATTTATACCTTTTTTTGAAAAACATTATATAATTAACAAAGAACAATTCGAGTTTAGAAAACATTTATCAACGATTGATGCAATCGCAAATTTTACAAATTTAGTTTATGAAAGCATAGATTCAAATTTCTTTACAGCTGCAGTATTATGTGATCTATCAAAGGCATTTCACTCAATGAACAGAAAAATATTACTTAACAAAATGGATAACTACGGAGTTAGAGGTATCGGATTTAACCTCATAGAAAGCTACTTTAACAATCTTTTTCAAAAGGTTCACCTATCAAATTCAGGACAAATTTTTGATTCTGACTGGCATATAAGCCTTACTGGCTGCCCTCAGGGCTCAATTTTAGGTCCTATTGTTTTTAGTGTTTGTGGCTGATTAACCGGTGAATGTCAATCCAAACTGCTACAGCACTATTCAATATGCTGATGACACTTCTGTGATCGTCAGGCAGAGGGATTCTCAATTGTTGGACACCAATATTCTAAGCTGTCTCAAAGAACTAAAATCCTGGTTCTCAACAAATGCCTTCCAACTCAATGAAAATAAAACAAATGTAATTAAGTTTGGAAGACCAAATATAACGAATACAGATGACAGAATTATTAAAACCTTAAACGTTAAATTTCTGGGTATTTTCATAGATGCAAAATTGAATTTTTCCAGGCATGTTGAAAATATGTCAAAAAAACTTAACTCGTCTTGTTTTTCTTTAAAGGTACTATCAAATAGTGTAAATTATGAGGCCCTTCGAAAAGTTTATTTTGCCCTTTTTCAAAGTATTATCACATATAGTCTTGGAGTTTGGGGGGGACAACTTTTAAAAATTTCAGCAGAATATTCCTAATCCAAAAACGAGCAATAAGGATTAATTGAAAAAATACCTCCATTAATAAAAAAAACCTCCAACTGAACCTTGCAAGGCACTTTTTCAAAATTCCAAATTAATGACGTTACCAGGCTTGTATTTATATGAGCTATGTAAATTCTGTAAACAAAATTCAGATAGATTTTCTTACAGAATTCCTAATTATAAATACAATACAAGGCATAACTTTTTACAAATTCATAAACGCAATTCGTTTAGATTTGAAAAATCAATCAAGTATATGACCTGTAAAGTAATAAAAAAGATTCTTAAATCTAATAAGGAATTGGTGTCCAGCAAATTGTTTCTATAAACAATAAAAAAATCCTTATTAATGAAAGCCTATGACACTGTAGTTGAATTTTTTGATGACCCTGACTTACTAAATACTTTGTAAACTATGTAGTTTGTCTCATTTTTTTAGTTGTAAGTTTTTTTAATTATTTACCACCATGACAGTTCTCTATGTACACCATTGTATTTACTGAGAAATAAAGATCTATTGTCTATATACCAGATTTGTTTGGTTGGATCATAGATCTTGGTGTTAGTAACTTGTTCGACTGTAACAGTTTTTTTTTAGCATTGTGATCCAGATATCTCGTTCACTTGGATGATCTTTATCAAATGAACAGGTTGTGAGAACGTCACGTCTACGTTCGACTCCAACTGTCGACTCCGACTGTCAGTCATTATGTAACTTCACTGCCACAAAATAAGCAATAAATTACTTTCCACGAGTAATCGAGACAAGTCTTACCATATTTTTATTATCCTTTCACTTTAATTTATATTAATTGAAAAAATTCAAAATTGACTATGAATGTGGATTAAAACCGTGTTGTTGAGATCGAACTATTTAGTTGCATTTTGAAAAACTCCCAAATGAATATCCTGATCGTAACAAAAATTCCTTCTCGCAGGACGAGAATTATAATTTCCCAGGGAATTCACGAAATTTTAGAACCTGTCCATCCCTAATTTTTTCCTATTTTTTGTTTGGAGTCCTGTTAACAGAATTTGATAATTCATGCAAGGTGAAATGTGTAACTTTGCCCATTCATATACAATTTCTATTTGTTTCTAGATTTTGAAGATTTCCTTTCTTTTCTCATTGGCTGCCCTTCCTTGTTCATTAAGAGCCGTAATACTTAAAAAATCTTATTTTTTAGATTTTTTTGTGATATTTAGATATTCAGATTTTCGTGTTTTTATTTTTATCCAAACAAAAAAAAAAAAAAAAAAAAAAAAAAAAAAAAAAAAAAAAAAAAACTAAAACCATTCTATATATATATATATATATATATATATACATTCTTTTTTTCCGTTGAAGTAAATACAATGGTTTTGATTTTAATGAAATGTATTAATAATACGTATGCTGTATTCATTTTATCACTACTGAAAAAAATTGCTAAATTTCTCAAAAGGCATTATTAAACAAATAACTTTTAACACTGGAAAAACTAACTCCTTCCGTTTAGTTTTTCAATAAATCTTAAGAAATAATATATACAACAGAATTGTAGTAGAAACATCTAATCTTGTTATTTACAATTGACTCCAGGACATGGTTAGTGAAGTGCTACGAATCACCCTGCCAGCAATCCTTGCCAGACTCAGGGACTCTGTAGACGATGTCGGTGCAGTGGCTGCATCAGCACTCATCCCTGCTGCTCATACCATTGTTGCTGACTTCCCTGACCAGGTATGATAACGATTTGATGCTTGAATTTGAATTTAATGAAAAAAATGTGTGTAGAAATGTTCAAATTAGATGTTCTGCATGTGTTGAGATCTTAAAACAGTGTTTTCTCTAAATCATGTTATGGTTTGGAAATGAATAAAGTACTATTTTTGTAGTATAAAAGAGCTTCTAATTATTTTAGCTTGTTATGCTTTCTACAGGCTGTTATTTAGTCAGTATGTAATGTGTACATATTTGCTTTTTTTTAATGAAGTTAAGTTTTATATCATTTCAAGTCCTTCTTTCTATTTTATTTTTTATTTTTCATCCGATCTCATTAATCAATGATGGCTTGTTCTATTTGCTATGGCTATTGATTTAATTACATCTATTTCATGCAATATGTAAAGGTATTGAATGTGCCCTATACAACATACTTCTGAAGCTAGATATTAATGAAACAAAGGATATGCCTCTTTCACAACTATGAGGCTCATTAAGTGGAGTAGCACCCAGATAGATACTCAAGGCCACATGTGTAACAGAGACTGACTTAATCACTTGCGAATATAAATTCCAACCCACTTCCAGATGAGCTATTTGACAATGCATTATGACCTCTAGGTCTTGGGAGTTTTGTGTTTATCTTGATAAAACACTATTACACAACTTAAATAGTGGGAGGTGAAAATGAACAGCCAAAATGTTAATACGATACTTACTGACAAACATGGAAAACTTTATCAACTTACTAATACTATGCTGAGCACATTGAGATCACAAAACAACAAGGGTATTGTTGGGAGGGAGGTAGATTCCTCCCAATACATATTCATGAGAGGAATTCCATCCATGTGCACCAAAGATGTTTTTTGAATAACTTAATCTTGATAATGAATTGTAAATAAAAGTTCTTACATAGTAGTAAAGTGCTCTCACTCTATGAACAGCCACACCTCTTCATGTACTTAGTATAGTTTACATGATATAAAAGTACGGGTTATTTTTAGGGCACTAGACCAAGATTTTAGTAAAAAGGAAGAGTGCGGTGGCCCTCAGAGGCGTGTAATGGTTTTGTAAGTAATACGGAATGAATTTTGCAGAATGAAAAGACCCTATGCTAATCCAGGGGGATTACTACGCCAATTTAAATTCATGCCACACCAGCTTTAACAAGTTTGATTATTTATCAGTTATCCCGGCCCTCCATGTGTCTGGTTAGTATTAGATATGTAACTTAGATTTGGGCTTCCATTGCAACGTCTTCTCTTGGACGGGCATCACAGCCACTTCATCTTCGGGTAGCCAGCAATGAACTGGATGACCAGTCTGCCCCTCACCGAATGGCTCATTTTCCGTCCCACCATGCCTTGCGCCTCGAAGCCCTGGCTTATCATTAGCCAACCAGCATTGTTGGTTTATCATTGGGCGAGACCTGAATTAGATGCTTATGGGTTTAATATGGTGGGAAATTCAAATGATGTAATTGTCAGTGTGATTGGCCACTGGCCATCACAAGAGGAAAGCAGCCTGCCTGAAAACGGTAGATTGAAGACGGGCACAATCACAACACAAAGAACAGGAAGCTAGTGCAATATTTCATGGCCACTGACTCTGTCTCGAGTGTCTCATTTTATCAGTTATGCTGCTCTCCTCTTCGTTTTTTTCATTAAAATGATAAATAAGAAGCAGGTTGAAAATTTCTACAAAATATGATTATTAGTTTGTATGTTTGTTTGATTATGATAGTGTGCCAAACATTTTATATATACAGTTTCTGATTGATATACAATGAATTAATTTTTTTTTTTTTGTGTTTTTTGAATAAGACCTATTAACTGATTTAAGAGCTACAAACATGGTCTATGAAAGAATAACTCGAAGTAACTTTCTGACCCTGTAAAAGAAGTACATCTAGACAAAAATTATGATGAGAATCTGTTATGCTTTCCTTTTGGTTTGACGAGTTACAAAACAGACATTTTGTTTCTCATAAAGTTCAGTGGTAATTGTTTGTGAAGGTGCCAGTGGTGGTAAACACTGTGTGGGAACTGCTAGGTCAAGAGGAGCCAGCTGCCGCCTGCCACAGTGTGATGGGCCTGCTGGCTGCCGTCCTCAGTCTGCCCGGCACTGGTCACTTAGTCAGGTACAGTCAGGACCTCATGTTTACTGTAACTCTGCACATGCTTAGACCTCAGGATGAGGTAACTATAACATAAATACACTTAGCAGACAAAAATTAACTATGTAACAATGTTCCTAACCGTTTTCTCTTGTATCTGATTTTTTGAGATTGTCACTAAATTTTTAACCAGTTACAATAATCTGTGTGAAAGTACTATTAGACACTAGTAATGCCATATTAAGGTTATTTACTGTGAACAGGTTTCTTTTAAAAACTTTAGAAATTAAATTACAATTTAGAAAAGTAGCATACCGCATTTTGGGTGATATAACAACAATAATTACTGAATTTGGTATCATTCAATGAAATTTAGAATTAGCTTGTTTAGGCCTTTTGAGATTGGCCTAAAATACAACAGTCAAGTCGAAAATCAATCCATTTTTAAGGATTTGCAGATCCTCAGGGAAATAGATATTTTTTTTATAACCACAAATCATATATACATGAATTTTCTTTTATTTGATAGACTAAAATGGGCTTTTAATTTTACATTATTCACAGTTCAGCGAAACCCTGTAAACTGAAATTTTTCATAAATGTTGGTATTGTCATGCTAAAAATGCAGAAAATAACAAAACTTTGTTCCAAGTACGAATGGAAGAGACAAAATACAATATAAACAATTAAATGAGCAGGATAATTTAATTGGCAATACTATGTAAATAGGACAGTTGATAACGTAAACACGACTTAGCACCTGACATACATAGTGTGTTTACGCTAGTGTTTTTTTAGTACTGAGGCACAAAGCACGAATAAAAAATAGATTATATGATATTTCGTTACCTTGGTTATTTATATATGCTAATTCACAAAAACTCTTATCAAAATATGTTATGAGAAAAAATTAAAAAATTACTGCGTAACTTCCAGTGTGTTAGATTAGAATAGTTATTAACATTTTAGACTTGGTTTTTAAGTTCAAAATAGTGATATTGTAAAATGTAACTTACATTTTAATGCATTTAAACCTTCTGGAATTGATTTCATTTTCAATGAAACTGAATTGGTTTCAATAAATATTTCATTTATTTATTAAACTAACTTTTTAAAAAAATAGTTGTTTTTATATTCATATTTAATTGTTGACTTTTAATATTTAAGTTGTAGACCACCTGTTTCACTGCCCTTGTAAATATTTTGCTTCAACTTATTTTAGAGATAAGTTCATTTCATTTTGGTCCTTGCTCAGATAAGACATGACTTCACTTTATAAACCTTATAATAATTTAAACTACAACTATTTGTGCTTATAAAATCTTTTCAAATCTTGACCAATGAGGTATTAGCCTTTCCAAGATTAATTAATATTGTGAAATTGGACAGAGATAATTTTTTATTTATTAGTGCGGAAGAGAGTGTGGTAGCGCGACTGTGGCCCTTCCTGTCTGACAATTCTACCTCCGTGCGCAAGGCCACCCTCCAAGCCCTTGTAACTCTGACCTCGCAGAAGGTTCGGGTTGCCTCTTGGGGTGCCCTACTGCTTACATATGCTCTCCGGCACGTCTTTCAGCGAGCACTCACTGAGCCCGTCCAACAAGCTCAAGTCTTAGTAGAACAGGTAACTTGACCCTCCACTGGAACTTGTTTTCCTTATAATGTTCTTAGTGATATTAAAGGTATTATTATTGAACTTTCACAGTAGTTCAAAAACTGTAGGTAAATAGAAAGACTGTCTTAACCCAAAACAAATTTCTAATAGGCCTTTATATTCATAAAAATCACTGACAGATCTATTGAAAGTTGATTTTATGTAAGCTAACCATTACGTTACTGTAAAACCTGTCTGGCCCTGTGATATCAGGTCCTTCAATAGATGAAGAAATGTGTTCTCTCCCTGATCACCCCCTTAGTTTGTCATGAATGAATGAATGAAGTCCAGCTTAATATTGAATGAATTAATCCGTTGTTGTTTAGTACCCTCAAAACACAACTCACTGCTTTTGCTGTTTATAAAATACATTCGCTATTTGTGGAATGCTCAGTGAGAACTACATATCTAGTGTTTACGTCATTCAGCCTACCTTACTTCCACATTAGGCCTGACAAACGGGTTTTACTATTGTAGAAAAGAAGACATTTTTAAAATTATTCCACAATACATATTAAACTGATGATGCCTTAACCGGCAAAAGCGCTTTTTTGAATTAAAATTTGTTAGATATTTTTAAAAATGTATTCTTTTCTAAAACCTAATATTTTCCATAAAGTATACAACAGAACAAAGTTTTACTGTATTGTAGTAGGTGTCTTAATGTGCACTAACTGACCACCATTGTCAGTCTTTGCAACCCCCTTGTATACATAAGCTGACCTATACAATAAAAAATACATCAAAGTAGCTAAATTTAAAGTAAAGTTGTGTTTAAAAGAATGTATATATTGATCAATTGCTGATTTTATTTATATCCATATTTTATTAACATAGTGTCGGCTCCTCTCTATCCATTCTACTTATAAAGTATACTATGTTTGATGCATTGCACATCCTACAAAATATTACACTAGTTGGTCACTAGTGGCTCAGTGCTGTAATCCAGCTACTTGAGGACAAAGTGCTATGGAGATTGTAGGCGATAGGTTCTATACTTGGTCCTCTAATACTGACACGGTATCCGTTCAAAGGTTGCTATGACGTGGAATTTACCAGAGAAGTCTGGGGTATCCTTGTTAAGTGGTAGTATGGATGTTGAGTAGAGGAGATAACTGAGTATTGAGCTTGTCAGTTAGCTGAAAATCAGACTAATACTTTGTCGATTCCATGTAAAGTTGTAGGTCCCTTAGATGCCCTGGCCATTGGGCTATTAATAAATGGCTCTTTTAAGAAACAGTCAACCATAGTAACAATGACTACACTCGCTTATCTATAGCAATCACACTCATTCGCCTATATCTCTACTAATAATAATGAATAGTATTAATATTACTGCATATTAATAATGAATAAAGGTGTTAGTAAATATGTATATATTGTACCGGGAGACCAAGCTTCGCTCAGTTGAATTTTGCAAACTGAAGAGGTAGCATCCATATATCCCAGAGGATCGTGTATTGTTGCTCTACCTTGTAGGTTATTAATAAATTTTGTTTCGGAGGTCTTCTGCATTTACCTTTAGCACCTTTGTGGAACTCGGTCTATAGCCTCATAGGAGAGCTCAGCCTACAGCATCGCCAAAACATTCTGTTACAGACCCCTTTGTGGAAATCGGCTTATGGCCTCGCAGGACAAAGTTCAGCCTGCGGCCTCACCAAGGCACTCTGCTACAGTTCCATTTGTGGATCTCAGCATGTCGCCTCGTGAGGGTGATCGGTGTACGGCCTCGCCAGGATTCTTAAGCAGTATGACTATAAATTTTTGTTTTTGGGGCAGTGGAGACCATAAACATGGTCTTTTCTAAAATCTGATGGTATATTAGTAATTAAGAGACAAATATCTTTAATTTCATAACCCATTTGGGTGTACTAGTTCAACATTACCCAATTTTGGGGTTTTGAGCATATTTGGGGAGGGGGGGGGCAGAGCCCTTAAATGTTGTTTTTCAAATATGTAATGGTATAATGTGATTTAGGAGATAAAAACCTATAGTTTGATGCCCTAATTTCAGTTAGAAGTCGATAATGGTTCCATATTGTTTTTTCTGCTAGAAGTTGATAACATGGGATAATGATGGGGCAGATATCAGAATTTTTCCAAGGTTGATACCGGTAACAATCGATTTTTCGTAGTCGAAACCCACCCCCAAAAATAAAAAATCCTTGGAGCCAAAAAAATTTTGTTTGGACGTGGCTTGTTCTAGATAATAAAATATATAAGACTACTACTATGATATGGGACACTTTTATGTGACATTTTGTGACTGTATAGAGAGGTAAATGTAACTTAACACTGGAACGTAAATTATATTGGTATTTTCATCTCAGTTGAGTACTCATAAATATTATGTAATGACAATCTAAGTAAAGCCCGCCATCCACCTTACAAACACCTGACACTCCCCTGTGTAAACATTACTATCTATGAGCATGACGTTAATGGATGTTCTTTAAATTGTATCTAACATGAGAATAACTATAAATTCAACAACTTTCAGAATTGTATACTTTTTGTCTTACAATCCTGAAGTTGGTTGACAGCAGATCTCCATTCATTCCTTTTATTTATCTGTTTTCCATCATATTCTTTTTTTCAATTCTATGACCAATAATTGTTTTAAGTATTTTTAATCAGTGGCTAATTAAACTTTAAGTTGTATAATCTTAACACTTTAGCGCATTTGGTTTCTTAGGTATAAATATTATTATACACTAAGTCAAATCTTCCGGCAGTTTGTCAGTCTCATACACCTTACAAACATGATCAAAAATCTCCCTTTTTCATATTTTCTCCACATACTTTTAATTCACCTGGTATTGCATTAACCCTGGTGCTTTTTTGTCATTCAACTTTTGTACTGCTTTATCAAACTTTCCTTTCATTATAAAATCTCCCATAGTTTCCCCCTTCTTACTTCATCTTCTTATTTATGCTTTGTATGTTTGTCCTGTCTTAAAAAGTATATTTTTTAAACTATATATTTTTATATACTTCCATATATTTTCCAACAATTCTTCCTTATTCCTTCTAGCCATTTTGTGAATCTCACTTCTCAAGCTTCTATATGTCCTCTTTCCCTCTTTGTCTTCTGCATTCTTGAACTGCTTCCTTTCCTTTGTCAATTCTATAACTTAATTTCTGATTCACACTCTCCTTGCTTCTGGCTCCTTTTTTCCAAAACCACTTCATTAAGAATTCCCTACTTAATTTACTTTTATTACTCCTCTCTTTCGTTACAATTTTCTGGGGATTCCATGAACTTGTTTGCTTTTTCTTCGTATTGATTCTTTTTTTATTGCTTTTTAGTTTTTCTAGTTCCCAGTATTTCTTCTACTTTCTTCCAAGTTCTTGAACTTTGGCTCACAGTGCATTATAAAAATATTAGGATCGCTATCTATGTTGGCCCCTGGATAGCATTTACTGTCTTTTCACTTGGTTCTTAACACATTCACTGCTGAAAACGCACTTGTGTGTCAAGTTGAGCTTGCACCATGTGCGGACGACGCACTTGTGCGTCATTGACTAAAACAGCTGATTTCCGCTAATTAATGGTTTATTGTTGAATGTGATTCTTTTGCGTACTATACATTTGTATTTAGAGGGTATGTGATTTTTGAGGTGTATTTTAAGTTTTACATTTTTATTATTTATTAGATAGTTTTCAGAAATGGCACTTATGGTTTTAGCATATGTCAAGGGACGTGTTAAACATCTCTTGTACTAGAATATAATCTAGTTGTGCTTTCCTAGTATCGGCAGGGGAATTTCAGGAGTACCTTCTTCTATAGTGGTGTTGAAACATCTTATTTGTTATAATCATTTTGTGATTAGAGTAGAACTCTATTAGTCTTTTGCCTCTTTCATTCCTCTTACCAAGTCTGAAATTGCCAACCATATATCACTCCTTTCTCTCTCAAACAGTTGCATTCCAGTCTCCAAGTATTATTAGATGTTCTTGAAATGAAATTAAAAATGTCTTTATTCATGTAGCTAAGTTATTCCTCTCTTCCATTTAAAATGTTCTTCTCCTTATTCCGGGAAACACTTGTCGCCAGAGCCTTGTCAGTGGATGCAGGGAGTACCGTGTGCAGGTGAGGTTGACATTTAAATGGAAGAGGCTCTTTGAAACGCATTCTCTTACCCCCCCAACAAATTCTTAAAAATTCAACCTCTTTTTTCTTTAAACAATTAAAAATGGTGTATTTTAAATCAAGATGGTAACTCAATATTATTTTTTACTCAAGGCAGTCAGAATATTTCCATTTTTTAAGTACAGTTATTTATAGTTTTTATTCTTCAAATAATTTCCTCATTTTTATGAAGGAAATCTTTCTTTTTTCCAACTTTTCCTAATGTTCCCCCACTGATTAACCATTACAGTTTGCCTTTGATTACATTGTTTACAACTTTCTATCATTGTTTATACATGTTCTAAAAATACATATTCATCTATTACTGTCCAATCATTGTATTCTGATGTACACTTCTTAGTTCATAAAATTACTCTTTACTTAAAGTCCAGTTTTTTTCTCTACTTCATTATACCCACTTAATTTTTATAGGATAATAGAAAGGCAAAACCCTAATTATTAAAGGAAAACTTGTGATTCACTTATGTCCAGTATTCAGCTCACCACATCATAACAGTGAAATTGACTGTTTTACTTTTTCATCTATGGTTGATAATTTTGTTATTAATGTAGAATGTACACCCAAACAAAAATTATACTATACCTATTTTTTAAAGAAAAAACACAAATTGAAACCGTTTCCTTAGGTTTTAACTGTTGGCTAAGTTTTGAATTGTTTGTTTGAATATTGTTTTGAATTTGTTGAAAAGTTTTGAATATTGTTTGAATCACCTTGTTATATTACTCAGTCATATGAAAATTAATTGCCCAATAAGAAATTAAACAAAAAGTAAGTTACATATTCATAGTGGAAGTCTTACAAAGACAACATTTCTAACCAGTGGTTTTGTTTTTAACATTTTTGTTTTTATATTACCACCAATTTAAATAGGAATTTTATTAAACATTTTTCTTAAAAATCCTTTTCATGTCCCTGGTAGACAAATTGATTTTATTATTTTAATTATTTTTAAGACGCTGATCGTCAAGATATGGATGAATATGGATTTCGAATAATTGTGACGAGTGTAGATCAGCGTAGAACACCACTGCCTAAAACGATACTAAATATGTTTTTCATAAGTAGTGAGTATTACTGAATAAGATAAGTGTTTGAATGTGTTTTATCTGTGATGTAAACATGTCGAAGTTTGTTTTTGTAAATTTTATTACTTTGATGCTTTCAAGTAACTTATGTCAAGCCTTATAATTGTGTAAAATTGGTTTCCTATTGTTTTAATGAGCAACTTATTGATGATATGCGTGATTCAACATGCGCAGGTGTGGAACAACCTGATACACAACAGTAGTCTGGACAGTCTGCTGACTGCCGTGACTCCGTACGTCAGCTGCTGGCTCTGTCTCACCATGCAGCCAGCCAAGATGCCTTTCGACCCTTCAGTCCTCGTCCAAAGCACAACAACCGTGAGTTGGCAACATATCTGTAACAGCACTTTTCTTGGGAATATTCTTTAAGCAGTTTGAAGAAAAATAGGAAATACCACATAAAACACAATTAATTGATTATATCAACGAAGCTTAATCCAATTTGGCTAAAATGAATTCTCGCTTATCAGAATTTGGCTTAACAGAAATGCCTGTCATCTTGTGAAAGATAAATATGTAATGTTTGTATAACTCAATGGATACATAGTTTATTTTGGAATATATTTACAAGAAAAATTGGTAGTTTTTAAAAGCTTTAAAATCAAACTTTATTTCTTTTGACAGATTACTCTGCATAATTAAGAGAGTCACTTTCATAATTAAAATAAGCTTAAATTAACTAGTTAATCTTATTGTTAGTTAATGTATGTTTTTGTACAAGAAGTCCACAACACTCGACAACATTTTTCCAAATGTACAATTTTACTCTTCTACGAAATAAGGGATTTTAAGTGATTATTAATGCTAGTGATGAATCATTGTTGCCTTAGAAAACTGGTTGTGTTTAAAAGAAGGAACAAACATTTCTACACAGGTTTATTTTTAGAATTTATTTTGTAATGGCCTTGTGATATTTTCCAAATGGTATTTTAATCTTTTATCTATATATCACTGTTCAAAGAATGCGTCTGATTTACTAGTTTAACATAAATTTACTGCATATTATGTTATGTGTTTCATGTGTTTTGGAATGTCAAACATACAAAGTGTGGTGTTTTATTTTATAATTTAACAATTATTATTGTAACTACATGAGAACTTCATTAAAACATACTAATAGGGGCTTAAGGTTGTTCGTTATAATGAAACTCTTGTTTTATAACCAATACTTTTTATAGGAGTGAAATACAACAGAGTAAACACAAATCAAAGTACAATCCTTTAGTTAGATATGAATATGTGGTAATTTAATTTAATATGTATAAAGTATAAAATGTCATTTCGAAGACAACGACTCAACTGGTCTTAAAAATAGCAATGCAAGGTCAATGTCTCTCAACAACCACCTCTTAGCCATCTCTTATATCCTCCCTCCTTGCCGTCTTGGAGGGGCATCGTGAGATGTCTATGACCTTTTGTGACTTCCAACTGTTTATGTAGTTGCCTTCATGTCTTAATTCGTCAAGGGCCTTGCTTTTTTGAAGGATCAATATTTAGCTAGTATTATTTTCTGGTATCTCTACTCTTAGTTTCCTGATTACATTCCACTTGTTTTACGACTTATGTTCCAGAAGCTAGTGTCTGTACGAGGGTTTGAACATGTCCTCTCTGACCTCAGCAGGTCTTAATCAATAGACCCAGTTGTTTTGATTTACTCTCAATAGTTCTTTGTATTTTCAGTACCATAATTCAATATATCAATGCATTTTCCTTTTGTCTCAGAATGACGAGGGGAAGTCCGCTAGGGGAGTAGATGGCAATGGGGATGGAGTGGCCTGTGAGCTTAAGTTGTACCTGGGTGGCAGCGAGACCACGCCCACAGCCACCAGAGAGCTGAATGTCATGCGTTGTCGCTGTATGGCCACTCGCATGCTGGGTAGGCTCACCATCCTCAGTTTTTAGTTTTATATAGTTGGTAAGTTGAGGAAATAAAACCTGCGGTTTTTGTTAAGGTTATTCAGCTCAAAATATTGACCTAATTAATAATGTGGTTGAGGATTTAAAAAATATTACTTTGCTCTAAGTTGAGGTAATAAAATATGTTCTCTGAGTCATTCAACTTAAAATATTGACTTAACACATTTACATGATATTTAAAATTACACTGCTGTTTTTATTATTAATGATCACAATTGAACTTAACCGACTACTAGTTATTGTTTTATATTAGACTTCTTTATACATTGTAATTCCAAACTCCAAGGCCAATTTTGATTGTTTTAACACTTTGTTAAAACTTGACAGAAATAATAATTAGTTTTTTTAATTATTTGCTTTGTAAAATATCAGCCATCTTTTAAATGAGTAAAAAAATGTAATGTACAAGTTTAGAAAATTGTTATCCAAACATACACTCTCACCAAACATTATTTTTTTTAAATTGTCAGTTCTGTTATTATTGGACACAAAAAAATCACTAAACTTAAAGAACATGTAACTTTTAAAAACATCCAAAATTGACATTATTATCTTGAAAACAAAGAAGTTAAAAAATTTTAAAAAGGAATCTGAGTTTATACTACGCCTACTAGTAATGTGACACATGCTTGTACTTTGTATTAACTATAAAATGGTACAAACCATTTTTAAACAAAGCACAATAATTAAATATAATAAGTACTAACACGGCTTCGTTTCTTAAATTCTTTGAGAAGCTATAAATTGTCAAACTTTTTCAATGAGGAAGCCAAGTTGTGTGACTGGTAAATATCTTTTGCATGTGTTAGGGTTAGTAAATGTTAACTTGTGCAGATTTTAATATATTTTTTTCTTATTTTGGTACTGAAATATTTCATATGAAATTTTGTATTAAGTAAGGAAAAGGACTGTCCGTTTGGAAACTTTAAAATTTTTCAAGTTCTAAATGAACTGTTTTTTTAACTGTACAATGTTAAAAAAAAAAATAACTTGGGTAATGTACAATGCTCTACATTAAAGTATGTAACTTGATTTCTTTCAATTATATTTAAGTTGAAAACTTGACATGCTGAAAATATCTCAAACACTTATATTGCCCTGCATACTCTAGATATGTTGATTTATGGACAAGTTGCACACCATTCTTGATCTTTCCAAATTTAGAATATCATCTTTGCCTCAGAGTACATACACACCCAAATAAAATATCATCATCAGAGGAATTACTAGTTGTCAGTTTTTTGTTGAAGCCTAGTTGGAAACGGGCTGTTTGGCTTTTTTCTTTGGCTCAGCCATATCTCTTGGCAGTTCATCTCGGCCATGAATAGGCCTTTCAACATTTTGCTAAATTAAGCTATTTGAGACTGAAGATTGATAGTTTATTTAATCTATCTATCTATCTATCTAATTACATTCTAACTACTTCAATCATTATGAAGGCCATATCACATACAATAAACATATAAAACTAGAATATATTGGCATTATTTTGTACATTTAGGTCTACTGTTCTGCTACCTGGCAAAACCGATGCCTGGGGCAGTATATCCACCAGATATGGACTCGCCCACCGATTGTTGTGCTAAGGTAATGTATTTACTTTTTGAGTTGGTCTCTAAAAATAAGAATATTTTAGAAAATATATTACCGATTCAATTTAAGTCTATAAAAGAAATAAACTAAGAATTCATATTAGTGTTATACCTGGTTGGTATAAACTAAGAATATTTTTAACCCTTTTGTTGTTGACTAACAATTTTTGAAATATACATATTTAGTTGAATCATTTTGATATCAGTTCCTAAATATGTATATTTAGGATTGGAGCAATGTATACATTGGACGGCTCCTAAATTGGAGCCGTCCCTAAATACGTAACGCTAAAATCGGGCTTTTCAGAAACTCCCTGTAACGGGCTTGTACAGTAATACCTAACCCCCTTCAAAAATTACGTAACGCTGTCACCAGCCCCCTTACATTTTTGTCATCCATTTTAATGCCTTTTATAATTTATAATAGTCATTGTTTTTATTTTTTTGCATGTTTTCTAATGGGGGAAAAATGTAATACTAACTTTAAAATCTTGTAGTTTTGGGAAAAATGATCAAATTTTGTGAACAAATTCAAACAAGTTATTGAGGTTTAATAGTTATATAACGCTGAGTAGAAACCACCCACTCTCTCCCGTAATGGTGCATAATGCTGCTGAAAACCCCCCTCCTCCCAAAGGTGTTACATAATTTAGGGACCCATTGTAAATATGGTCCATCTCAGTTGTGCTCACGTATTCAACTGCATTAAGCGTTCTCATGATGTATTATTTCAATTTAGTGTCAAAATAGACTGATACATATTTTGCACATCCACAAACAAATAATGAAATTTGATTTCTTATTTAATAGACAGATATACGTTATTAGTTACGGACAAAAAATAATATCTATGTTGTGTTTTCTTTCAAATGAAAACTTATTCATATCCCAGAGTCAACAGTGAACTATTTAATGAAAAGTGTAAAAGTATCTGTTTTATTCCTTATCATTATGAATTCATCATCATCAAACAAATTTGATGCAATAAGTAGGATTGTTGTTTGGTTAAATTTGTTCCATATAAAGAAAGTTGTGAAGTAGTAGTTATACCAATACATGCATGTGCTTTGGTAAAACACATATCTATTCATAACTTTGATTTGTTTGTCATTTATTGATATAATATCAATTACCTTAACTTCATTAAGCTTGATTTGGAAATAATTGTACTCATTTAGTGGTTTTATAATTTAACAAATAGGTATTACTGGTGTATTTGAACTCCAAGTCGGCAGTACAGCGACTGGTGACTGGACTGGTGATAGGAGAGTGGGCGCGTCTAGATCTCCCGTCTCCTTTGCTCCCTGCTCTACCTGCCCGTCTCCATGCTTGTCTCACTGAGGCAGTGTATTACGATGAGATTGCCCTCAGTTTCACCAGACTGTTACAAGACACTCGGGACTTCATTGCCACCCTTAAACACTACAAGCTACCTCTAGACGGTGATCAGTACAGCGGCCAAGTAAAGGTAACTCATAAATATCACTGAAACACACCTGAAGAGCCAGCAAACCACTACTAGTAATACTTCTTTTAAAATTGGCTTATAATTGAAAAAAGTACTGCTTTATATACAAGCCCTTAATAAGTTTTTTAAACATTTTTTGTTAGTTGTCAAATCAGACTCAAACTTGAGCTTTCTAAAGATCAGGTTCGGTTAAACTTGACTGAAGATCCCAAGTGGTATATTTGTACATTATAGCAATAATAACCAAAATCAAAATATTTTTACAGTTTATTTTCAAACAAAGAAGAGCTAATGACAGGTATTATTTTATTGTTTTCTGGAAAATTAGTTGCATTGTAACATTTCAAAGTAGATAAAAAAATGAACACAATTCAAATTGTTGAGTTAAAAATAACTTTATGAAAATTCAAAGTGATTTTTCTGTCAGATCGCATAAAAATGTTTCAAAGGCTTTGAATTACTAATGTCTGTATTTTTATTTATAAGCTAGTTCTCTTCTAATAATGCTACAAACACAGAGAACCAAGTGAAAGGAGTAACTTGTATTTTTCATGAAAATGCTAATTCTTAAGATTAATCACAATAAAGTCTTTTACTTGAAGAGATTTTGAAACTAAATAGTTTATTCTAAATAGCAATCGTTTGGATATTAAATAACTAGTCAGCAAGAAAAGTTATCATTTAATAAGGTGATAGATTTTTGTTTTAAAAGGTTATATATTTTGATATTTTAGTTCTGTCTAAGCAGAAGAAATGTGCTGGACTATAAAGAATTTTTGCTTGATTATTTAACTATACTATGAGCCAATATTATGTTATTGTAGGTGCTGTCTCTAGATCAGATTCAACAACTGGCCGGTCCGGTGACCTCGCAGCTACTCAGTGGCCACAAGCTCAAACCCAAAGTGGCTGAAGCCCTGGAGGAAAGGCGGAAGGCAATACAAACTGCTGTTACTCAAACAGCTACCGACCATCAGTTACTTAACATATCGTAAGTTTATTTCTTTGATTTTTAATTTAGAGGACATGCAGACTCCTTTATAATGTTACTCTACACATTTCTTATGAGACTTGTACGGAACTCAATCAGATGGAGTAAAGGGGAGAACCAGTACTGGACAAGATGAATATCTGATAAAGATGTACAGTGAAGGCCAGGATTCAAACTCTCGCTTATGTAGGTTCAAAGCCCTTACGGTTTAAACCATTTGGCAATCAGCTCTCCCACATTGTTACATTGTGTTTTGTACAGTTCCTTCTTACTGTGAATGATCTCTTTTATTAAAGTGATTTGATACTAAATCATTACTAAGACACAGATCTTCAAGATGTGAGCGATTGAGTGTGATGAGCGTAGATGAACTAGTGTAGTCATTGTTACTAACTAAGGTGGACTGTTTCTCAGAAAGAGCTATTGATTAATAATTCGTGGTCTTCAGGAAACAACTGTGTTGGTTAATCCTGTGCACTACACATGGACGCAGACAACGTTTCAGCCTCGATGCAGAATGCCATCATGAGGGCAACAGACTCGTAGACAGTCACTTCCTATAATTGTGTTGACTGTGGAAGCCTATCAAGAAATGATTTGATATTATTAAGGATTTAAATTAGGCAGGAAAATTATTTTAATATGAGACACATTATATAAATTTCATTTCATATTACCCGAAGGTATTTATATTTACTCAGATATACTCATCAATGTCACTTGATTAATCAGCCAATATTATGTAATATTTTAACTATAAAACATATGTTTTTTTGTTTTGTTATCATTCAAATGAATAATTTAAAAAGTTTAACTTATTGAACAAATTGGTGCTACAGATAAGCTGCGTAGATTGCAACTTACTGGAAGCACTGGTGCAAGATTCATTGAGTCATGGAAGTGAGAGAAAACTACCCATTTCTCACCACTGTACTGCACTAACATTTCATTGTCATTGATATTAAAGTATATGGTTGGCCAAAAGCTGGCTGTGGAGTTGCAAGCCCTGTCCATTTTATCATTGGTGGTTAGTGACCACCAGCTGACTTTCCCCACTCCCATCACAGCTTCTTTTGTTGCCTCATACCAGTTCCAGCATCACTAGACTTAAGCCGGGGTGGAGTGTATGACGGCAGAGTGATGGAACATTTACTCTCTGCTGCTGAAACCCCTGTATGCACTAAATAACATTCATAGGTTGCTATCCGTCCGGTGTAATTATAAAAATGTATTTAACTTTACGTATTTGATATCATGTAAAATTTTTATTTATTTATTCGTATGACGCCAATCGTCAAGATATGGGTGAATATGGATTCCTTAGAAAGTGCCCTTAATTAATAGCCCAATGACAAATGAACAGCCGGTAGTTATCAGCTGATTCCTTTCAACATTTGTTATGACTCTGACATGTAAACAAACTAAAAACTATTATATTTTAGCAATATTTTTATTTTATGTTTTGAACTGTTACAATGATTAATTTGAATTGAATATATATATATATATATATATATATATATATATATATATATATATATATATATGATAATGTTATAATAAAAAATAATAACTGAGCATCCTTACAGTTTTTTATTAAATGAACACGACCGGTTTCGGCATTCATGCCATCTTCATAGGTGTTATCTGTTTACAAAACAATTAAAATTAAATAAATAATTGTCATAAAGGAAACATATGTTAAATTAGTAAATATATTTTTGATTTGGTGGTTAGTTGTCATTGTGTGTGTTGTTTCTTATATGTATGATTGTTTCGAATATTGGGTTTCTTTTTTGTGTTAACATGGTGTTGATTAAATTATTGGGATTTTCTTGGTTGTGTTTATAAATTTCAAGTTCTTCTTTGGAATCTAGTTTTTTGCTTTTTGAACCGAATTTTAGAATTTTCATGTTTGTTTTCATATTTGTGTAGTTGTGATTATTGTTTAGTAAATGTTCTGCAAAAGAAGATTTCATTGAAGTTCTGTAAGGGTGCTCAGTTATTATTTTTTATTATAACATTATCATATATAGCAGCCCTAGGATTTACAACTTTTCTACTATATATATATATATATATATATTTGTTTAGTTTTAAAATAATACCTGAGTATTTCTTTAAAATTGCTAAAAAAACAACATTTCTTTACTAATTTGACAAAATGATTTAATTAAATATCAAAACTTATTTCAAATTATAAATTAATAGCAAATTGATCATTAACGTAATAAATTGTCATCTGTTATGGATGCAGGACTCAAGCAGCTCTAGTTGGTGCAGTGTTAATGCTCAAATGTCTGCCAGACAAACTGAGTCAAGTTATCAAACCTCTGATGGACTCCATTAAACGTGAACCAAATGAAATACTCCAGGTATGCCATTTCTAAACTAATTAAAATTTTGTCAGAGAACGCTTAACCAGAAGGTTGCTGTGATTTGAGTGATCGGAAAACTATATACTTATAAAAGAAGATAAATCCATTGTGTAGTTCTGAACATTTGGATCATATAAGAAATTATCTTAATATGAAACATTATAAATAAAGATATAAAAAAACAATCATACCAGTTGTAAACCTTTATTTAAAAAATTTTAAATTCATTAAGTTTATATATTTTTGAAATTTTGACGTATTTTAATTTTTGTATGGACATTGATAAAGTAACCTGAAATAAATTAAATATGGAATAGTATATTCTTTAAATGTAATAACCAATAGTGAGAATTCTATTCATTACCTCAATATGAATTAATATGTGCTTTTCCCTATTGCCGGCGTGGTGGCTCAGTGGCTAAGGCTTCAGACTGTGGAGGACAAGGTCCAAGGTTCAAATCCCCAACTGAGCTAACGGTCGGTACTTCACTCATTGAATTAAGTTCACGCACAGAACTTTAGGCTCATGTCCACTGGTGGTTGAAGTTTTAAAAAAATTGAAAATAATAAGTAGAAATCCCAACTAATAGATAAACAATGTATTTTCTAGGTCTAAAAAACTATTACCTATTTATAACATTTATCTAGGAAACAAGTAATATGTCTATTAAAAAAACAACATAAATAAAGCCTACGAATCACAAATATTTATACCTCCACAGAGTAACTAATTTGGTAAAACTAAAGTTTTAGTAACTCTGAGTTAAAACCCTATTCACAGTTAAGTCACTTGTACAAAAATGCTTTTTAGTATACCAGGATAGAAAACAGTACCTGAGAAGACAAATTTACAAGCACAATGCAAAAAAAAACAAATACAGACACAATACAAAACTCTGGCCACTGGTATTTTCTTCAGTTGAGTAGAGACTGCTCACAACAACAAACGCTATTTACCATTTACTGGTTGAACAAAAACTGTACGGTGTTTAGACTAAAGCAGTGTTACTGCTTCATTTTTTAAAGCTCTTTTTATTGGGAAATTATATACAGTATATTGTTACTGTTGTTACAGGATCTATCAGCGAAACACTTAGCTGAACTGATGGACATATGTTCAGACAGGAGCACTTGCCCCAACAATAAGATTGTTACCAACCTCTGTGTCATGCTATGCTCTGATCCAGAGTTCACGCCTAAAATCACTGTAAGTTACTACTTATGTACAAAAACTATTTCCTTATTGAGGATTCTCAAAAGTTTTTTCAAACGAGATATTAAAAATCTGGTACCCAATTCTCTCAATAACATTCGCTTCTAGTTTGTTTTTCATGCCCTTTCTTTCTAATAATACTCTAATGCTTGCAATCCAAAGTCTTGTCAGACCTTTCTTTCCATTACACATATTAATAGGGTATTACTAAACTTACAAATTACAGCTGATATCTCAAATCTAAGGCTATTAACAAATTTACTTACATTCAGCCTATTTCTAAAGTTTTTTACTTTTGTCACTGGTTCCTCTTCCTCATTATTTTTTGTCCGAACCATTTCATTCTAGCCCTTTTTATAGTAATCTTTTAATTTCTCAATTTTTATCCACTCTTCCTGATCCTCTTTTTTTTACCATTTTTCAAAATTGGTAAATAATGTAATTTATTTACCAATTATAAATAGTAAAATTGGTAAATTAATTCTTTTCAACGTGCGTATTTCCAATTAGGAGGAACTTACCTTTTCCATCAGTAGCAGCCAAAGTATTGAGAGAAGTGCTTTCCTTTTCCGCAATAGTTTTGTCATTCTATCGCAATATCCATTTTACATTGTTATACATTCATTAATTCACCTTTGTCACATTAAACTGTATCTTATGTAACCTTTCTAGTTCATATATCCAATTAATTTTTTACGCTTTCAGAAAATGATCAGATTTAGATTTAACAATAAACAAGGCCCCTTCCTTTTTACTGGTCTTTAATCTATTAATGGATAGCCCTTTCAGAAGATGAGTTGATCTGTTATTAACCAGACTCACAGGTAACTCACTCTTCCTAAACTGAAGTCATTCACTGCAACTTGTGTTGGTTCTCCATAGTGAATCTGAACGTGTTTTACAGCAGGCAGAGAACACTCAGGCCACGGACAGCAGGACCTCAAGTGGGCATGCGTTTACCAACACTGATAACTACTGTGGCATTTTGACTTTGAGCAATCAACAAAAGGTAATCTTATTTTTTGCCGGCGTGGTGGCTCAGTGGATAAGGCTTTGAACTGAGGAGGGCAAGGTCCATGGTTCGAATCCCCACTGAGCCAACGCCTTAGTACTTCACTCGTTGAATAAAGTTGACGCATAGGCCTGTAGGCCCATGTCAACTGGCGAGTGAAGTAATTTATTCCCATACATAATTTATTATTTATTAATCTGAATTGTTTGAGTAGAGAATGTTTTAAATTGTGTAAAAAGGTTGTAACTTTATCTACCAAAAGAAATTATTTTTAGTCTTTCTGGTTTAAATATATTTTACTGAAACCAATTATTTTAACATTTATACTTTTACTATATATACGGGGTGTAACAAAACTCTCTACACAAACTTTAGGATATTGTTCCTTGGGTGAAATGAAGCAAAAAACATAATACAGTAGACTCTCGGTTATCCGAGGTAATTGGGACCGAGACCACCTCGGATACACAAAAAACTCGGATAATCCCGAGATGGGTTGTACTGATAAGAAAAACGCGTAAAAATCGATAATTGTGTTACCATTAACATACTAATAGTACAAACTAATAAACTAACACATATAACTATATAAAATACAAAAACATTTACCTTAATCAGTAAATATTAATGTTTGAAAAAGTCTTTGATTGACTTTTGCGTAAGTTTCGTGCCTCTCTTTGATGCCGCAATGTTCCGCCAACGTTGAAAATGGAGGACATCGAATGGAGTTGATTCCTCTTGTTGCTCAACGTATGCGAGTGCTCCTTCAAGTAACTTCAATCCCTCGGAATGAGTAATCTTTGGAGTAGCATCATCTGTGTCTTCATCTTCTTCTTCTTCATTATTGTTTTTGTTTACAATGAGATCGGCAATTGCGTCGTCTGACAATTCCATTTCTTCGTCTCCATTAATCCAATTGATTACATCTTCATTTATGATTGGTTCTTCAACTGGTAAATGATTAACTAGGTTGGCTAAATCGACTACACAGTCGTCAGTTTCCTTTTGCGTGTCGTTTGTTTTGTGCTTTATTTGGAATATGTTTTTCCACGATTTTTGAATCGTGGACACTTTTACGTCGTCCCACGCAGATGCAATCCAATAAGCAACGTCTTTGACAGTGATTTTCTTAAGTGCATCCGTTACCGTCAGTCCTTCATCTAACTTGGCTAGCAACACTTGGAGAAGCCTTCGTCGATAGTTTCTCTTCATTGCTTCCAAAACACCTTGGTCTAGGGGTTGGATGAGCGATGTCACGTTGGGTGGAAGAAAAACTGCTCTTATTTGACCACTAACTAAGTCACTTGCATCCGGATGAGATCGCGCGTTATCTAGCAACAACAATGCTTTCTGGGGCAAGTTTTTCTGCTTTAAATATGCCTCAACAACTGGGACAAAATCGTTAAAAAACCATGTTTTAAAAATGGTGCAGTCCATCCATGCATTTTGTTGGTTTTTGTAAACTGTTGGCAAGCAATTTACTTGAACATTTTTGAATGCCCTTGGGTTTTTGGCTTTCCCTATTAATAGGGGTCTTAATTTTAATGAACCGGAAGCATTGCAGCAGTTCATGATTGTCACTCGCTCTTTACTTTTTTTGTAACCGGGTGCATTTGCTTCATTTTTAGCTGCTAACGTTTTCGATGGAAGCATTTTGTAATTGAGCCCGGTTTCATCACAATTAAAAATTTGATCTGACGTAAGTCCATCATTTAAGATTATGGTTTCAAGTTTTGAATAAAAACTGTCAATTTCAGATGGGTCGGCAGAAAGCTTCTCACCACAAATATTTAATTGTCGGATGCCATATTTTTTCTTCCAGGTATCCATCCATCCTTCACTAGCACAAAAATTTTCCTCCCCATCCTTAAATTTCCTATGAAATTCAAGAGCTTTAGCTTGGAGCATGGGTCCACTTATAGGGCTGCCCATACCTCTCAACTGCGAAAACCACAAGTATAGCGCTTCCGATGTTTGACCATGATCTCCTTTCTTCATTGTCTTCCGCCTTAAGCCACTCCCACTACTCGCACTTTGGTTAACCCACTGTTCGATTTCTTTCTTCTTTCGTCTCCAATCTCCAACAGTCACTTCACCGACACCCAACTCTGCAGCAACCTTCTTTATAGATTTGCCTTTTTCTAACCTTTTAATCGCATTTAATTTTGTTTCTAAGGAAACCACTACTCGCTTCCGCTTTAAACTCATTTTGCACAGTAAGATTCTCTTTCACACACACAAAAATGAACTTATAAAAAATAATTAAACGTATGAAACAAAACTAAAAACCACTTATTAAATAGGCCTACAAACTAAGAAACATTAAATTAAAACACTTAAAAATTAACCGGTTTTAAAATACTGTAATACGCCGTTACTTTGGAACAATAAAAATGCAGCAAACAACCACGTTAGATAGACAACTCAGACTGACTGACGAGGACGACTGACAAAATTAAAACAATTCTGCAATAAACTCAGTTCCTAATAAAAGGGGGTGGGTTGACTTCCGAGAACTCCGGCTCGACCTAGCAGCGACCGGTAGAGGCATTCCTGATGCGTGAATCGCTATATTCGCGTAAATTCGCATCCACACGCATTTAATCTCTACGATAACCAACACGGTTGTGACCCGCCCTCTCCGACTTTTGCCTCGGTTAACCGAGGGCTCGGTTAATCTAGGCTCGGATAATCACGAGTCTACTGTACAACAAATGGTCTATCTCATTTCGTTTACTGTCTGTATATCAATATGTGTTTTTTACTATTTAAAATGTTTAAAACCAAATTACAAAGAAACTAATCATTTTACGAAAAAATACCAAGATAGATAATTATTAGTGCTTTTAATAAGAATTATAACGACACCTTATTTTTTAAATGAAACAATAAACAACAAAACTACAACGATTTTTTTTAAAAACTTTACAGCCTCACTTGCATATGTGGGGGGAAAAAATTGAGTGGTTTTATGAAAAACTACCAAGATAGGTAATTGATAGTGCTTTTAATAAGGATTAAAACGACGACTTATTTGTGAAAATCAAATAATAAATAACAAATTTACTACGATAGTTGTATGACACTGTAAAGTTTAGAACGGACCCATAGAGCAACAATGGAATTCATTATTAATGGGCTGTCGGCTTATAATAACGTAGTAACACTATAAATGTAGTACTTTTTAAATATTTAAAATAAAACTACATTTTGACAAATTATAAAAATGAGTATTTATTATTCAACAATTAATAAAAGGATTACATTTTTTAACTTAATAAATCCCACATTACAGTAACTGCTCAAACTTCAACTTATTCCATACGTGCAAGTGAGGCTGTACAGTTTTACAAAAAAATCGTTGTAGTTTTGTTGTTTATTGTTTCATTTAAAAACATAAGGTGTCGTTTTAATTCTTATTAAAAGCACTTACAATTATCTATCTTGGTATTTTTTCGTAAAACGATTAGTTTCTTTGTAATTTGATGTTGAACATTTTAAATAGTAAAAAACACATATTGATATACAGACAGTAAACGGAATGAGATAGACCATTTGTTGTATTATGTTTTTTGCTTCATTTCACCCAAGGAACAATATCCTAAAGTTTGTGTAGAGAGTTTTGTTACACCCTGTATATATATATATATTATACCAGGGAATACCCTTGTGTCAATCTTGACACTTGTTATTATAACTTTTAATTGTCACCTCAGCCTTCACCTTCATTCATGCTGGTTGGTAGTTAGTCTCATTCGTGTACAAGTGCAGCCTTCAACTACAAGTCTGTTACTTGTAACTACATTAAAATTAGTCTGTATAATGCACTATATATATATATATATATATATATATATATATACCACTCTACTCCAAGTAGCAAATCAAAGATCTAGGAGGGGTCGAATGTCTGTATAAGTAGATCACGTTCAGAGGTACAGTCAGCGCTGCAAGCGGAATCCAGTTGTCCCTAAAGCAGGCTGAACCGCCTTAATGGTAACGCGTAGTCTCTTTAGACTACACTTGGGATAAAATTTAAAAAGATAAATATATCATGATGATTTTTTAAAAATATTTATAGATGAACATATGGAATTATAATTCTTTATGTTTTTATCACTTTTGGAAATGTTTAGTCTTTTTTAACACATTCTACACACATTTCTCCTTGATGCTCTTGGCAAATGTAATTAGCACAGACACCACACTAGAAATGAGTCATCATTTTTTTTTTTGCTAGGCAAATTGCACAAATTTTCCTTTTTCAAAGCACTCTGGGGATGTCTTGAGCTGATGGTGTTGGAGGTCCGGAAACGGCTTCTATATTTTACTTCAGATTTTTAAACCAGTTTGTCATTGTAAAATCTGAGGAGTAGTGAGTTCTACACATATGTCTTTGACAAACGCTCTCCAAAGACAATTTTGTTTTTTTTTTTTTTTTTTTTGAGATTGCATTATGAACATCGATAGATTACGTATGTGATTACACATCTCCAGCACCAACCAAATCACTATCATCATTACAACTATCGCTATCATCACTATCTTTTCTGTCTTTTAAAACTAGTATTTAAAATGTTATCCATGATAAATATATTATATGTACAATTATTCTAAGAAAAAAACTGTTTGAAACTATAAGTATAAAAGAGAAAAAAACTTTTGATCAAATTTCAACATTCAGTATGAAAAATGTTGAACAGTAAGGTGTAGTCTGACAAACGACTGACAGGTTACTAAACCGAAGTGAAGGATGGAAGCAGTTGGATACCCCCTCACCATTGGACCTTGAGTAGGGAAGGAAAGATGTAAAAAGTGGCATCGGTGTTAACTTTCTCCACCCCGTACAGAACCAATTTTTATAGGGAGCGTAGTCTGAGCAACAAAGTGTTACCATTTCAGGGTTAAGTGCTTTAATTTGTGTTCCGGAAAAGATTCTAATGTTTTCTGGTAGAAGATTGCGAACTTTCATGCCCATATATGACGATTTTTTAATTGAGTTAAGTGGTAATCTAGAAAATGGTGGCATGTCTGGTCTTGTATACACATAATGGTTGCATTTATTATAACTATAGTTATGACCTTAAAATGAAGAAAAGTCTCACTGCAAGTATCTCTGAAGACCAGCGCAGCCAAGGTCGTAATGGTGCTTTTCTCGTACCATAATTCTCTTTGAATTACTTGTGAATTTTCCTCTATAAAGGACAGGTCCATACCTAATATTTATGAACTTAACTAGTGTTGATCTGATCTAATTTAGAATAGGTAAAGATTCACAAGGGATGAAAAACGATTCTTTTTCCATATTTAATTTTCTCAAGTTTTTGCTATAAATAAATCAATAAATAATATAATATAAGTGTTTAAACTAAATACCTAGCTTTAATATCACTAGCCAGTGAGTTGTGTAGCAATGTGCTCTGTGATCAGAATGCAGAGAGGGCTGTGTTCAAGAGAGCCAACTCCACGGGAGGGAGGGGGCCAGGCCGACCTCCCATCACTGACATTCCCTTGGATGAGCTGTTCACTACTGATGAGGAGGTGAGTGTGCAAGTTTAGAGTCTGTTCTGTGCCGTCTGGTGTGGTGGTTAGTGCACTGTCTTGTGTACTAGTTTCATTAAATTGTTATAGTAGTTTAGGTTATGTTTGCTTAGATATGGTTAGGATTAAATAGATATAGATAGATATGAGTATAATATAATATACTCATATTATGATACATTAACCTTTGGTAAATGATTATAGATTCTGTAGACAACACAAAAATTATAGATTCTTTGTCTCACCAAGCAGTTACTGTTGATGTACAGTTCATGCTTGTATGTAAAGGATTCTCAATTCTCTTTTTACGTGTTATATATATATTGTCCTGTTAAATCAATTTAATTTACTGATTTTAGTTTATCATTATTATGTAATTAGACAATGAAATACATTATCAACTTTGATTCACATTTAATCACAATGTAAAGAGTAAAATTTTACATGAATAAAACATCTGATATAATTAAATGCAAACCATTTTAATAGTTGTTATTTCTTTTCATTTCTATCGTTTCACTTATGAGATAAATACACAATATGTAAAAACATATTTTAAAGAAAACTGTCCATAATTTAATACAGCAGTTACAACTCAACTTGTATTGAGACTGAATTGTGATCTGGAGCTAAATTAATAGGCTAACTTACGTCTGTACTTTGCGGCACACTTCCCCAAAGGTGAAGTGTGGTGGGAGAAGTCCCTTCACTCACACTACCTGTCCAAACCATTTTGTCATTTAGTTTGGACTTATGTTAACTTTCTTACTAGTTTCTATTCTATATGTCATTACTATTTCACTTGACGACTAGTCACTTACTAAATAAATGCAGAGACATTCTGTAAAAGATCCCAAGTTTATTCCAATTTTTTAACAAAGAGTTTCAGGTAATTTAAGGGCACTTGGGCTTACGATTTCAATAATAAATTAAAATAAAGGAAATTAGCATATCTGAGCGTAAACGGTAGATAAAAATAGATTCACGTCACAAAACTAGAACTGGTTAGTGAAAAAAATCTGAGTTTCTGCAATAAACATATTGGAAAGGTTTATCATCAAACTAGTCTTAGCCTCCAAGCCTCTTATAGTATTCCTCCTCTTTATTTATTCTATTTATTTTTATATTTTATATTTGGTTTTTGAGTAAGTAAACCTTCAATTCCTTCATTTGAGTATGTATTTAATAACAAACAAATATGTGTGTTTTTTTTTCTTAGTGAGCTCATACTATTGCCTCTTTCTTTCTTTATATTCATACTCAGTCGAGAAAACCTTCAATTTGTCGCCTCTATCATGTATTATTAGAAATATATATTGGTGCTCCACAAACACACATGTGTTTGTATATGTGTTGATTTTTTGTTCGGTAGAAATCAAATAGTGAGGATTAATGGGGTTTACAGTAAGACGTTACCTGTGAGGTTTGGAGTACCTCAGGGTGGAATTCTCGGACCAAACCTGTTTGTCATATTTTTGAATGATTTACTGTCTTTAAACCTAAACTCTAAAGTTTTTGCTTTTGCAGATGACAGTAGTTTAGTATGTTCTGCTAATAATTTTGAAATTTTAGAAAGCAAAATAAATAAAGATTTATTAAAAATTTCAAACTGGATTAATAAAAATAGACTTTTAATAAATACAAAGAAATCTAGCTCAATTATCTTTTCATACAAACCATCAACAGTGAGTAAATATAAAAACGAATTAAATATCAAATGCCACTCTCATGCTTGCATCTATGAGTGTACTTGTGTAAAAATAGATTTTAGTGAAAAAGTTAAATATTTAGGTATATTCATTGATTCTGATTTGAGGTGGCACTCTCATTTGGAATTTCTTGTAACAAAATTACGGAAAATCAACTATAGTCTCTACCATATGAGAGGTTTTTTGTACCCCCTTGATTTACGTACATTGTACTTATCTTGGTTTGAATCCACCCTGAGGTATGGAATTGTACACTGGGGAGGTACTTTCAAAGATATTTTAAAACCACTAATTATAGTACAGAAACATGCCATTCGTACAGTTTGTAGCGTGGGAAAGTTTCATCCCTCTGCTGAACTTTTTAACTTTCTTAATGTCATGAATTTCAACCGTATTTACACATATTCAATTTTAATGTTTGTCAAAAAATATAGTTCAATTTTTAATCATGTAAACGTTATTAAGTACACTAGGCATGTCAGTAATAAAATGTTGATTTTTCCTCTGTACAAAAAAGAAACTAGTAGAAACCAATGTTATTTTAAATGCACTTTAATGTTTAATAAATTTTTAAAAAATCTTAATATTAATGAAAAACTTTCTAATTACAAGACAAACTTAAAAAAATTACTTCAAACAATAGATTAGAAACCTTGTATATGCTTATTGAATCTTATAGTATTAATACATTGTTAGTATATTTATGGCATATGTTTAAATGTGTAATGTATATATTATGTTTCATGTTTTAGTTTAAAATAATTAACAGTGTTGTGTTTCCTTTATATTTTTGATGTAGAAATAGTGAAGTAAGACTGCTAGAAGACTAAGTTTAATTTTAAATGTATTCTTCAATTTCATTTTAGCCGAGCGTGCCTTGTGCACATGGCAAACTGTTTTATAAAAAACTTATTATGTGAATAAAGATTTTCTTATTCTTATTCTTATTCTTATTCTTATATACACATTGTCGAATGACAACAATACACATCTCTTCAGGAAATTTTTACAAATTAGAATAAGATTTTATTTATTCTTCAAGAATATAGAGAAATGAAAAAAAAATATTTGCTCGGAATGACTAGCCATCGTGACTGGTATAGATAGCTAGCTCATGTAGACAAACAGAAAATCCTTCACTGGACAGTCTGTAGTTGACTTATAATCTAGGTGGTCTACTGAAGTTTCCAACCTTATCTTAAACTTGTTTGAGCGTTAACTAAAATAATCACTATCCTATTAAACTATGCCTTTAAAAATATGGAAAAGCATACATTTAAGAAAATAGCAGCTTAATTAACAATTATTTTATATGGACTTAATGCTAGGGTAACGACCGCAGTAATTGACACGTTAAGAAAATATTCTGATTAAATATTTTCTTTTAATTTCTATCTTATTTTATTTAAATGAAAGTGTTCCAGGTGTCTACCTACAAAACTGCAGATTATGTAGATATAATAACTTTGGTGTACTGCTAAAGTAAGTAATATTTTAAAAAAGTTTAAAAAAATACATTTTCCCCAGTACTTCAGTAGTAATGAAAGGAAAGGAAAGGAGCATATCTGATAAACTTGCTAGACTGTTACACTGTAGATAGACACACAGTGTCTTTTTCCCAGTAAGTGACACTTTTGGTGGTGATTGACAGGGTGGATTCCCAATAATTGACAACACAGATAAAGGTGATTTATTTCACCTAACTGGGCTTAGTTTAATTATTTATCAGTGAATAACAAATTCAAACAATGAATATAACGTTTCTGTAGATGACCAGTGAGTAAGAGGTGGTCGCAGCCCCCAAATTCTTGAAACAATACAAATGCAAGCAATAATTTAGGCAAAATGGTTGGTAATATAATGTTAAAATTAAAAAATTGTATTAATAAACAATGTAAACTTAAAGAGAAGAAATATATTTACAGTTAAAAGTAGACCAATTAACAACTAAACAAAAGTTTGAATTCTTCATTGTCCGTTCAATATCTTTGGCATACAGGTGACAAAGAATGCTAGTTCGTCATCAACGTCATCACTTTCATCCAGTCCTTTTGGTAGACATTTTTTTTGGCGTCAAGATATTTTTTTAGTAGAAATTTGTAATGGAGCTGAAAATGTAATTTGTCACACTCAATCCATTTGTATCTTCTCTTCAGTATGAGCTCTGACGAATACCTTTTCCAGCAGACCTTGCACTGCCAGTCTTCTTCAACTTTTGCATTATGTTTCTGACTGTATTCACTGCTCGTATTTCTAATTTTCTCTAGCTGCTTGTTTTGTTCTTGTTTCTTTTTTTCTCCACTTTTTTTCAAATTGATTCTATTTATTTCATAGTCAAGCCAGTCCTTTGAAGAGGCTACAGCAGGGAGTTTGATAGATTTTCTTCTTTTATTTACCTTTTTATCAAGAGATCCTGGCCAGAACAGAGCTCTTTTAACCCTCCAGTACACACGTGGTAAACTGTAACACCAGATCACTGGTGGAGTAGCAGACTGAGAGTCTGCTACTAAAAGCCATTGGGGTGGCCTCGCCATTCCAGAGCACGGAGTAATGCATGCAGACTGTGAGTCCGCTAATACATTGTTTATAGGCCGAATAAAATAACTTTGGTACTGGCGGAGCGGTTAAGCGCCATTTGTCTGAAATGACAAAACTAAGAGGTTTAATGTGCTGTCAAACTTAAAATAATCAAGCAATAATTTTCAAACTAATTGTATTTATCTAGCTGCTTTTTGTTCTTGTTTCTTTTTTCCTGTGCTTTTTTTTAAATTGATTCTATTTATTTCATATTCAAGCCAGTCCTTTGAAGAGGCTACGGCAAATAATTATCAAACTAATTGTATAGTGTCCACCATGTTATATTCTTTAAGAAAAAATTATGCTGGAGATTTTGCTTGTTTTTTTTCCTTTTTGTAGTGATAAATGTGTTTAAGAACACGTTTTTATGAGTCAAATTGTGTGTGAGTTATCTTTAACATGTCACTGCAGCAAGAATAATAATAATAATAATAACATTATTTCTTGGAGATGGATGACAGTTTGATTTATTGTGATTAGTTTGGTGTGAGACTCGTTTAATAATTCAAAAAAGTTAATGTGAAATAAAATTAAAAGTTTTCTTTATTTAATTTAAATAAAATTGAATACATAATAAAATTTTCTATTTTACATCTTGGTTAAATATTTTACTCTTCACAATTAAAAGAATTCAAAATTATATTTAAACTATTTAATGTGCAAATTCCATTATAGTTAATTGTTACTAGTTATAACTGATTTACAATTGATAGCGATTGTAATTCAGACAATTGATCCAATTGCATGGAGTAATTTATCTATTACTTTTATCGCTATTTATGTATCTCATACATGTTAATTTTGTTGAAATAAATAAGATTTGAATCACGTATTCATTTGTTAATTTCAGATGGAGTTGATATTGGTATTCTTCGTTTTGTTTTAAATTTTTACAAAATCACCAATAAAAACAAATTTTACTAGGCCTTTTGCCAGCAAAGCATCAAACACAAATTTATTTTTGGTTGTAAACAAAGCAATACAATAATTCAATTTTGAAAAACATATGTAAATAATTAAAAGAATATAAGAATAAATATATAGTAAATTATTAATAATATATATTTTAGTGTATAATTTTTTATAAATTGGATTTTTTATAAAAATAAACGAGAATTTTAAATAGGCCCACTTTCATTATTCATTAAAGATGAATTATTTTTGTTAATAAAGTAGGTTTCCCAGGCCTTTAAATGTTTTGAAGATGAAACGGATTTTATTATTTTTGAATTTTCTTTTGTGATGTTATGGTTTGTTGTTAAACTATGTTTAGCAACTGCTGATTTTTCTTCTCTATTAAATTTAATATGTGAATAATGTTCTTTAAATCTTATTTTTAAATTTCTCTTTGTTTGTCATATGTATTTTTCTTCACAATTGTTACAATTAATTTCATAAATTCCAGATAGATTTTAATTTTTGATTTTGTCTTTAGGATTATTTAGTTTGTTTTTAAATTTGTTTACAGTTTTGAATCAATGAATTATATTTGTATTTTTCTTGAAGGAATGTTGAATGGTTTTTGGTAATTGTTTACTAAAGGTAAAACTTGCCCAGTAATAGCGTAGTTGGTTCAATCCCAGCTTCATAAGCTAAAGGTTCTCAGTTTGATCCCAATCAGAGTCATAACACATTTTGAGAAGAATCAGCTGATAACCACCGGCTGTTCATTTGTCATTGGGCTATTAATTAATGACACTGTCTAAGGAATAGTCAGCCATAGTTTGTAACAATGACTACATTCGCTCATCTACACTCATCACACTCATTCGAAATCCATATTCGCCCATATCTTGACGATCGGCGTCTTATGAATAAATAAATAAATAAAAAAATTCTTCTTTTTCTTTTATTTCTAATAATTTAGTTATTGATTTATTAATATTTTTCTTATTAGATTTATTTAACATATTTTCAATTAATGTAGGATTGTAACCTATTTGGTTTATAACAAAAAATTAATTTGTGTTGCCTGATGATGCCAGCTTTGCTGGTGAAAGGCCTAGTAGAAATTGTTTTTTATTGGTGATTTTGTAAAAAATTTAAAACAAAACGTATTCATTAATACTTGTATTGATTAGAAACTAAACAATTCTCATTACCAGAGAACCTTTTTGATAACTATACAGACAGTAGAAATAAATGACAAGCTTATATTCATTTTAAAACTTTACTCCTCTAATATTTCTATAAAACCCTCTGGAAAGTTCAGCAAAAGTTTTTAGAAAATTTGTAGCCCTAAGTGGATATAAATTTGTTATATTGTTGTGAATTCCATTTTTGTCTGTATAATAATTGAATACTGGGAGATTCTTAAAAGCAAAATTATTCTTAACTCCTATCAGTATTTTTATTATTGATGTCTATTAATGATCTCTATTTGAATAGTAACTGCTAGGAAATTCTAGAGTTCCTTGATAGAAAATCAATGCTTTATTTAACAAACAAATGTACAATTTATTCAGATTCCACCATAATCTATGTTCCATAATTTGCTCTGGCTACTGTACCAATGGTTAGGTTTAACGTCAGTCCAGTTTTGTTAACAACCTCTGTAAACTATATACTCATTACTTCCTTGTGTTTACCTTAAATTATAGTTTAAGGTTCAAGTATATCGTTAATTCTGTTACTTTACTGAAAGACTTTTGGAAATTTTAAACCAATCAAATTCTTATTAATGATAGGTGCAAATAAAAACACATAATTACAAAAGATTATTGAATAAAACATTTTTACAGATCTCAAACAATTAAAGCTAAATTCATTGTTAAAGTGAAATTTGTTAAGTAATTGTCATGTTGATGGATCAGTCTTGTCACAAATTTTGCAGATTTACTATTTCTTGCCCTTTTTCCCCTTTTCCCCCTTTTCCCCCTTGCTGCTTTGTTTCTTTGCTTCTGTGCCATTTTTTGTTTCTGAAATCACAGTTATAATTTTTGAGTAAAAAACAAATCATTTTAATCTCTTTAAATGAAATTAAATATTATAAATAATAGGTCTTAGCGAATAATTTGTTATATTTTATACCTTAAAGTTTGTAGTGTTAAGTGGGTACTAAACGTCTGATGAAAATGTATAATTATAAAAAATGTGATTAAAAACAGGGACAGCTAATATATGTGGAACTTCTGCAAGAAAAAATTTTGAGCATCGGGTGATTTTTAGAAAAATTTAATTAGGTGGCAGGATGGCATCAGGTAAATTGAGGATGAATGGTGAAACTATAATATTTTGTGGAGGAAGTAGATAATATTGGTGTAAAGCTCTACAGGAAGATGGTGAAAAATAAATGTTATTCTAAACAGACCTGTCAAATTTTAGGTCAAGACGATGACTTTATATTGTTTAGTTTCCACAAATTTTATATCTGAAAGAAAAAAAAAAACAAGTTACTAGAACAATACTAACCAAAAAAAGGTTCAATGAATTGGAAATGTTGTAATAAAGAGAGAGGCTGCACCACTTCTGGATAAAGGCCTAGCGGAATAACTGGAGAATGAACTGGAAACCCTGGAAAAAAGGGTTATCCATGAGCTGTCAAGGGTTATGTATCAGGTGATTATTTTGGATCCTGAAGGTAAGATTATAGGTTGAGGTTTGCGGACACTAATAAAAAATGTTTTAAAATAAAAGGATATCAGTAGAAACAAGTATAAATCCACCAAATGTACTTTACACTAATTTTTACTCTCTTCCACCAACACTTTTTAGTTAAAAATTTCATGCATATTTATAAGTCAAGTATTATCAATCCTTTTTTCTTTTTTTTTAAGTACACTTATTTTTGTTACGTCTTTAACTTCGTGTTACTCTAAATCTTATTTATGATTATAAACCTAATTTATAATATTTCTTTATTGAAACTTTCTTAATCTATTTTAAGAAGATATAATAAAATTTTAATTAAATTAGTAACTCATTGATTTCTTAAGGTTATTTCAATGTATGTACTATCAATCGTTTTTAATGCTATTCTAGGTTTCAATATTAAAATATTTCGTTAGCACATTCTTTAAAAATATACACTTTAGCATTTTAATCCAAGTTCAGCCAGATACGTTGTCGAATAACATTTGTGTCCCAGAGAAGTGAGAAATTTGTATGTCCCATTATTGTTGCTTAGCATAATTTTTTTGTACCGTAAATAATTATTTTATATTAAAAGTAATGTAAATAACTTTTATACCCATCCTTTTTTTAAAGCAATGGAAGCAAAAGAAATAAAAACGATGAACTCCTGTTGTTGTAAAGTGAGGCATTTTCAAATGCTAAATATGATAGTTCACATTTATAATTAATAATTCTCATGTATATTATGAATATGATTTAATATTTTTACTACATTTTGATTGCCCCAGGATATTTTATAACACTTCAGTACTATTATTTTAAATACATCAATAAATTACTAAAGGTTTAATGGAATAATTTAATTAATTTGGTAAAATTAAAAAAAAATCTTAATGTATGATATGAACAAAATTTACTTGTATATGGGTACATACAATATCAGTATTCAAGCAACATAGAAACAGATGGGAATTATCATTGTTGATTACTTACCAACTGTTTTATCCCCCTTGGGGGTGTTGGCTCCCTCAGTCTTCACTGCTCCCTTGCTCTCCATCTCTCTCTAAAACTGCAGAATACATGTAATGAATAAACGCCCCCAATCGTTTAGACTAACAAGTTTTGAATATTTGATTTATAAATAAAATAAGTATTATTTTAGTATTATAAACTGTAATGAAGATTTCTTTTAAACGTGGATGATTAGATATCATTTAAATTCCATAAATATTATCATCTATCTTTTGAGGCACATTTTCCGCTTCGAGTATTAGACTTTATTAGTAAAAAACTGTTATCATTAAATATTACTACTAGATTATTTTTTCAGTATGTTCAGAAATCATGAAGTTCTTGTATAAGGATCTGAAAAAATTATATAATGTTTTTATTAGTTATTATCACAGTTAGTAATCATAAGTAAACAGAATTTGTAAAATATTGTTAATAATTTTAAATTTTCAGTATTTGAATTGAATTTTCTGATAAGAACATTTGAGGGGAAACAGGAAAATAGTATAAAATTTCACCATTTACACAAATTCAGTTGTTCGAACTTACAGACTAATCAACAATGGGATGCTGGCACAGTTAAAACCAAAACGGCAGTCGGATATCTGTATGGCTTTTATAAGTGATTTCATCACATCCAGCATTGATATTTGAAACCTTTTTGAGATAATTGTGCTGTGATTTATTGGGAACTCTGATTATCTTCTGATACCATTATCTTTATCACTTTATGATGTAACTCTCTTTGGTTTTTGTAAATTGTACGAGTTTTAAATTAAATTTAAATTATGTTTTAAGAATGATATAATCAAAGAGTTATCGATTACTTTTATTTTAATACGATTCTTTACCTCTTAAAAATGCATTATAAAAATTAAGTCCTTTTTCAAAGGACTGTGTAATCTAAAATAAAACATAAAATAACTTTACTAATAATATTGCAAGAGAAAATCATTAAACTGCAATAAAGCGTAATTTTCTTAGAAAATCAATATTTTTGGTTTTTTATTTCCATGAATCAATAAAATAAAATAAATATGTCTTTTGATTGTTTGAAACTTAAAATTTAACTTATTATATGATACATGAATACATATGATACAAATGTTCTTAAAATGCACACAAAATATGTTGGAGGTGATTTTATTAATAATTGTCAGTAAGACTGGCACCTCGTCAGCTGTCGACTGTCAAGTTATCTAGTCTGTTGAGTAATCAAGTGTCGAGTTAGCAAGTGTTTACTGAATTATTGTAAAGTTTTGTAAACATCGGAACAAAATGAAGTTAAAATAGGAATTCCTGGATTCTGCATGCCCTTTGAAAACCAGCATGTCAATGGGTTGGTTATTCTGAAAATTTTAAACATTGTAATGTGAGATTTTCAATAACTAAAGACACTCTTTATAGTTAAAATAGTAATATTCTATTTCTACTTATTACGAAATAAAAAGCTGTATAAAACTAAAATAATCATTATTGTTGTCAACCATAAAAAAGTCTGACTATAAATATTCATTCTGTTGGTAAACTAATAAGATTTTTCACTGAAATTTATCCAATTAGCGTACAAAGGTTGCCAGTCATTTTTTATACTTAAATTACTTTAATATAGCAACTTAAATTTGACAAGAATATAATTTGAAAAGCCAAACTTAGCCAGGTTGGGATTAATAAATAAATATAACTATTTTGTCCCCTTTCAAAACATTTTATTTATTAAAAACACTTATTTTTGTATTGTTTATGCACTTTAATGATTTTGTAGACACAGAAGGCCGCTAGGATCCAGCGACGGGGAGCGGTCACTGCTCTAACAACTGTTACAACTCATCTCGGCTCCCATCTGGAGTCTAAACTGCCTCGTCTTTGGCAGCTCATGTTCCCTGCTGCATTTGGTAAGTAATAGAACTGACGTTCCCATTTAGTCACTCATTTGCCATGTTCAAGTTCTTGGCTGGATTCATAATTAACAAAGGGCATTAGGCACAGTCATGATTTTAACAATGTGTTCCAAAGTAAATTTATTCATTAAAATATTTATATTGTCCATCCAATGATCATAAAACTAAGCACGTCATTTATTTAATATTTTATTATATTTTCTTGTTTTTGCCCTGTTAAGCGCTGCATAATGTTTTATCAAAAAATTTTGTTTTTCTATTTTTTTAAAAATATTTATACATTCGATTACTTGTGAAAGAACTTAAAATAATGCTTTGTTGAAAGTAGGACTTACCATACAAATACCTGTTTTATTATAATGTAGATATTCAGAAGTAATATTAAAATATTTTCTTTCAATTAGCTTTCAGCTTGATAGTTAATCATGTGCCACTACTTATGTGTATATATTAGTTTTAAATAAATAAAATAAAATTAATATTTGTAGCATTTGAAAAGAAATATATGATTTCACCACCTTTCTGATTATGTAGCAAACAAACGATGATTATATTACAGAATATGCTTTTTCATATGTAATTTTTAATCCAAGATATGCAAGCAACGTCACGTATCTGATGTAAAATTCTAGCATGAATTTAAATTCAGTTAATTAAAAATAATATTGCATTATATTCATGTTCAAACTGTAAATTAAGTCCATGTGTGATTGTGATATTGCATATCTAGTTGTAACCTTGTTGAGTGTTCCGTTAAGCCATGGGCTTGGTTTGACATTTTACCATGAATTTAATGAATATTTCCATACATTTCTAACATGAGAGCCAATAATATGCTTTGAAACTGCAGAATGTGGGTTAAAAAGAATTATGAGTTATAAATTGTGAACAAAACACATATATGTATGAGGCCTAACTAAATGTATTTATGTTCCTTCAATTTATGTTAATCCAATTTCCTTCTTATACAAATAGCTCTATGTGTAAGGGACACCATCCGGGTTAACACAATTATATATATGTAAGGGAGGGTGAGTAGCTCTTTTTAATACCACTATACCCACCCACCCTTACACGCACAGTGGTGTTGACAGATCCATAAACGTGCAGTGGTATTTATCAATCAGTCTGCAGGAGCGTTTATAGGAGTACCATAAAGCTAAAATGTGTATCAATGTTTTAGATGTGAACAATGCCAAAAACAAGCACAGTGCAGCAGAGGAGTTGATTTCCAGCCTCCAGGTACTTGAGGTTGTAAGTCCGGCCCTACACGCCTCACTGCTACCCAAGGTACACGTTCAGTATTTATAACTAGGCACTAGATAGCTCAGTTAATCTTTTTGTGAACAATATAAGTTACAAGAATAATATAACTTTTGTTATAAACAATGGATTTATAATTCAGGGGAGTTAAGGGCAAAGTCCACTATTAAGATATATGTCTTGTAAGACATGAAGAGTTTAGTTTTATATGAATATGAAGAATGCACTTCATTGAGGTTATGCATGTATATAAAAAGAACTACATAAAGAGCACTTTGAAAGTGTTATCATCATCAATGATGTTTACAATTTTTAAAATAATTTGAATTAATTAGTTCGAGCTAAACTCAAATGAATGAAATAAGTGTTATGGATAAATTTTTGGTCAGTTTGTGGCAGACTGATTTGTATTACTATCAAATACATATCTCATTTATTTGTATTTGATTTTGATATACAGTGAAAACCCGATTATCCGTCACCTTATTTTCCGCCAAATTCTGTTATCCGTCAATGTCTTGGTTCATTCCGCAACAATATAACAGTTGCCGTATGACTCATCAATCTGAAAGACAACAATTCCCCCTCTAACCGTCTAGCCCACTTATATGTTACAATGTACTTCAGTTTAATTTTAAGAATGTTGATAGCTAATTTTTGTGCTCATTACACAATGTACAAGCTTATGTTTTGCATTAAAACAAGGCCTACTGAAATAAAAGTGTAATTGTGACCTGCAGTATATACATTCTGTAACATGTCTTTTTTCTAACCTTTTCATTCTCATTTCATTAATCAATATGTACTATACAGCATTGAAATGTAATGTGCATAAGCACTAATAATAAGTTTCCAGCGATATAAGGGTGAATTCTCTATAATCCGTCTATTCTCTAATCTGTCACGGCTGCGGTCCCGACCCTTGACGGAAAATAGGGTTTCTACTGTATATATAATTAAATTTCCAATTACTCTAGCTACTAAAATATCCCTGACTCTACACATGTTTCATTTTAAGCCATGTACATATTTGATCTTGAAGTTAACATGAATTTATATTGGAAATCAGATATCATGAAACCGCAGATCCAGTGTTAACAAATTCTCTTACAGCCTAGACAGAGTAACCTGTAAGATATGTTTTTATATAGGAGGCAGAATAGGTGTTAAAAATTATTATTTTGACTGTGCAAAATGTGTTATTATTAAAGTAATGGTTTGATGGTGGTTATTCTAAAGAATGTTGTTAATGTATATTTTGAATTCTTTGAATATCTGAAGTGCTTTATCATGGGTGTTAAGTTAATATGAACTATTGTTTGTAATTGCCATTTCCTTTTTTTCCTTGTGTAGAAGTCTGGCTTTTAAGTTTCGGGATGGGATCAAATTGGCATATTTTTCTCATGAAATTTTCAGTTTTACAAAACTTTTATTGAATCATAAAAAATAAAAGTATTTATAAAGTAATAACAGTGAAAATAATGTTCAGTGCGGATGACCCACCCGCGGGCCATGGTGCCGCTTCATTATATAGAGTGGTATAGAGGAGCTATGACCACATGTGGGTTATACATTTATAACGTCTCATATACATATAAAATCAACTTCAAACAGGTCATTGGATGTTTACATGTATAAAAAAAACCATGTAAACGTGATAAGTGAAAACATAATTTTTATACTTCAGCTCCTAGGGCAAGTACATAGTATTAGATAGCCGCAGTCAACATGTTAACCCTTTGGATCCCAGGACCAAAAAATATTTTTTGTGCAAAAAATCCCAGACCAGTTTTTCAAAAACTTTGCGAAGAATCCCAGGCCAAAAATGATAAAAATACAAGCATTTGGGAAAATATTCATAAATCCTCTAATACACATGCTATATTGAAGTTTTTTATACTAAAACTTTTTTACAATATTATCTAGCCAAAACAATGTACAAAAGCCATTACATGTTGACTTTTTTTGTATATGTATATAAATTTTAAAAAAATTAATTTTTTCAAAAATTTTTTAAAGTTTATCATCATGTTATGGGCAGAAGGAAAACAAATTATCCGTGGGCAGTATTTTTATTTTGTTCCAAATATATTTTTGTATACTGTAACAAAATTTGATACTGATATGTATCATACAAGCTGAAAAAAAAGTTTTACTGTAATAAGTAGAAGTTATAAACAATTAACGTAATGTCCTGATTTGTAAAAACCGGAGCACTACTACGTCCACTGTCATCAGGATAATACGTGGGGTCCTCATCACTGTCGTCGTCAAATATAGCTGATGAATCAGAAAATAGTTCTTCATCAGATAGATCGTAATTTAGCTACCTATCACCTTCACTTTATCTATCGGCGATGTTTTCACGATCCATTTCGACAAAACACTAGCTTACTAAGTGAAACAAAACTATAAACTTAACTATTTACACTAAAAATTAGAAAAACAACGCATAATAACACAAACAAACTATCCATTACACTAAACACAAAGTAAACAGCGTAACATAACCATACAGTAGCGATTGAGTAGTAAACAGTGACCGCAACAATCGCGCGCCAAAAGTCAGCTGAGCGCCTCGTGTTTGCTCAGTGGAGAATAAAAACAAGACACATACGGTTCGTAATTTTTTTGTGAAATTAGTATATTTGACTTCGATGTATACTCTAATACCAATACTAGTCGAAATCCGCGGGAAAAAAACCCGTGGAAATTTAATATTTAAATTAACACGTGGCGACGATGAGATCGTCGCCTGGGATTTTTCGACAGTTTTTCGGCGACGATGTCATCGTCACCTGGGATTCTTAGTACAAACTTCTGGCGACGATGTCATCGTCGCCTGGGATCCAAAGGGTTAATAAAGGTAATCATTACGAAGGATATAGAGAATCAAGAATTTAGGCTACTGTGTGCAAATACACAATCTAAAATAATAAAAGAATAGAGAGATGTAATATTCATTATTCATTAGTAAGATGTCAATCGTCAAGATATGGGCTAATAAGAGGGTGAATGAGTGTAGTTATTGTTACTAACTAAGGTGGACTGTTATTAATAAATATATATTTATTAATATATTATATAATAAAATTGTATATTATACTATATAATATTAAATTTTATTATTTATAATTATAAAATAACTATTTAAAAAATTAATATTTTATTAATTTTAATTATATTAAAATATCATATAGTAAAATATATATTATAATATATATATTTATTAATTTATTTATATAATTAATAAATTATTAAATATATTAATAAAGTTATTAATAAATATATAGCCCACCTGCCTTCCCTTACACATACAGTTGTGTTAATGCACCTGTCCTCCCTTACATGTTGTGGTATTCTCATAAGAAGGAAACAAAATGAAATGAACAATGTCTTTATTCATATTACAAGAGGCGAAGTTAGGGCTGCAAAGCCCTCTCTACCACTTAACCTCATCATACATAATAAAATATTATTTCAAATATAAATAACAACTTACAAGGAAATAAAAAATAGAAATTACAATGTACGAAGTAAAACATATAAAGTCAAAAAATGTGAAAAATTATATTTAAACTTTAAATTATTTTGACTATCTCAAACAAAACTACAGTTATTCATTACATTAATTCAAAACTACATTCATTTGGCACTATCGCTCATTACCGCCACCACAGCGCCACCAGCCACTACTCCCGCAGAAGATATCACCTCAACTCCGCCCCAAACCGAGTGTGCTTATCGATGTATCTGAAATTATCAGGCAGAACATTCCAGAGTTATTTGAAAAAGCACTGTACGTGTATAGGAGGGTGGGTGGGTCAAACCACTGTACGTGTATGGGAGGGTAGGTGGTTCAAACCACTGTACGTGTATTGGTTATTAATTCCACAGAACATGCGGATACAATGAATGATTTGTTGAAAGTGGTGGTGCAGTGAACTGGAATAGCTAACACTGACTCACCACGTCTGGTTCTATGCACACCAACTTGTGACAGGTAAACAAACTGCTCTGACAGATAATTAGGAATTTGGTTTTGAAGAATACTGTACAACAAAATCAGGATATGGAATTGTCGAAGAGTGTTTAACTTTAAGATGGATAATTGGTAGAAAAATGGAGTAACATGATCCCTTCGCCTCGGGTTGAAAATAAATTTGATACATTAGTTTTGGGCATGCTGTAATCTTTCCGGGAGCTCAGCAGACATCATTGATTACAGTATCACAGTAATTAAAGTGAGTGAAAACTAGAGTCTTTACTAACAACACCTTGACATTGAGAGGGAAAAACATGGCAAATCCTTTCAAAGTGTGTATAGCAGCAAAAACTATTACACATTACAGCAATTTGATCAGTCCAGTTCAAATTTTTGTTCATAATAAGTCCTAGGTTTTTAACTTTATCACAAAACGGTAATTCTGCATTGTTAAGTTTTAGTTTTGGTATATTTGTCAGGTCAATGTTAGAAGTGAGTCTACTATCCGTAACAAAAGTTTGGAGGCTCGAGTTTGGATGCTTACAAAAATTAAACTAACAAAGCTATGGTAATGGAACCTGTACCAATATTTTCTTTGTTTTATTGTGGGTTGATAGGTATCAACAAAAAATTTTTTGTATTTTTTCTTATTTATATTTCGTACCGAACGAAAAAAGTACACGATTTTTCACTAATTCCAAACAAATCTTGACTTTTGAAAATCACTGACTAAATACCCGTTCATATATCTTGATGAAAATTTAATACGTGATTGGTTATGGTATTGAAAATACTACATTAAAGTTTCAAAATTTGTCTTTCATTAGAAAAAAAGTTTTTGTAGATTCTATAAAACAACTTTTTCTAAGCAATGGCTGTAATTGCTAATAATACAGCAATAATTGTAATGCATTATCAGTCAATGGCAAACATAAAGATTTTAATTAACTATACTAACTTAATACGTATATACATGAAATAATTGAATAAAAGTGAAAAGATTGAAATTACGGGATATTCAAATGAATTTAAAATAAAAAGTGTGTAGAACTAAACCGATTTGGTTCAGACTGATGAAATATTCAGTCATAATAATGACGGGTTATCAGAACAATTGAATATTCACAGGAAGACTAAATTTATATATTTAAAACTAGCGGAATCAAAATTAATTTCTAAAAATAAAATAAAGAACATTTAGGATTTACCATTACAACAAATTAAACAGAGCTAACTTCTTCCAAATTAAATAAAGGCATATTTAGAAACTAACAAAATTAAAACAAACCTAACTTCTACGTAAACAAACAAAACAAATTTTACGTTACAGAAATTTACAAAATTGGCAAAACTAACACATACTAAATTAAATAAAAGAAAAATCTTATAGGGTGTGCAGTCAAGTCGATGCCACCTCCAGATCTGACAGCTTGGTCACCACGCCGCGCTTTCCGGTGCCGTCGACGTAGAACACCTGGCCATCTAATGTCCAGGTGCTGGTCCGCCCGTACTGCTCGGCTGCCTTCCTGTAGATTCCTTGTCTCCGAGCTGTCAGGTCCTCACGTATGGTGATGCCACTTCCTTTCAGTCACTTCTTCGAGTTGAACACCAGCTGCCTGTCTCGATATGGGACGATGCTGCAGCCTCCCACCTGTGGCTGGACACGGCGGCTTGCCCACCCGGTGCGTCCTGCAGAGCGCTGTGAATGGCAGCTCCAGGCCAAGGTGGTCACAACACAGCTGCGTCACCAAAGCATCTATGCACTCTCCTTGCTTTTCTGCTACACCAAAGAATCTAAGACTGTTTCGGCGTTGATATTGTTCTAACTCGTCCGTCTTACTGATCAGGTCATCCTCAAGCTGCGAGACTCTGTAGCTCAACTTAGTCATCTCCTCGCATATTCCTCCAGGACAGGCATCATGGCAGCTGATACAGCTTTTTCTACTACTGCCTTCAGCTTCACTGACATCTTGGCGACCAAGGTGTCAGTCACAGAGCCACTAGCCAGGTGTTTATTCAGCAGTGACTATGGTCGCATGGTCGACGGCCGGAGGATTGTAGGTATGTTGCATTATCGCAGTCCTGGCAGAGTTTGGCGAGGAGTCAGATAACAAGCGGCTCACTAAACGCTTATCAGCTGCTGATAAGGGAACTGCTTTGCCCTTTTCTCGGACCTTAAGTTCTGTGGCGACCAGAACATAAAAATCTCTTTACTCAAAATGCACTTAATTATTGATAAGAACGATAGAATAAATAACAAATATGGACTGACAAACACCTAAATAACACACTGACAAAAATGTACAATAAAGTAACTAAAATATCCCACTAGAAACAATGAAAATCGTGGAGTCGAACTGAACACGTGTTACTCAGACTGAGTCATCCCCACTTCCTCCAAACCTGGAACTTGGTTTAACGTAAACAAAAGGAACATAAATACACAAATTTCTTGACATGGAATCCGAACCACGTAGTGTTCATCTGATTTTCAGCTAACTGACAAGTCTGACACTCAGTTCTCTTCCCTACACAACATCTGAACATTGACTTCCATCCAACAAGGACATTCTCTAGTAGTGTCCATGACGAGCAACCATTGAGCGGACACCGTGTTAGTATTAAGAGGACCGAACTTTAAACCTATCACATACAAACTCCTCAACATGTTGCTCCCAAGTAGCTGGGTTACAGCACTGCATCACCAGTGCCAACAATACTACAGTATAAAAAAACCACATTTTTCAATAAATCATATTACTAACATACTGTTAGCTATATGATGTTAGACTGCCTTAAAACCAGACTTTGGAAAGTTACTAAAGAAATGTAACCGAATTACAGTTACTACCCCAAAAAATGTAACAGTTACATTTTTCGCTAAAAAATTTAACTTAGTTACAGTTACAATAATTGTTACTTTTACGAAATATTGTTCAATCGTATTTCCTTTATATTGGTACTAATATGTACAAAAACAACTTTTTAGGAGATCAATACATTTATAATCACAGCATCACAAAGACAACTTAGACAAATCTTATTTTTCCATGATTATACACTTTCTTTCCACCTGTGAAAATACGATTTCTTGTTGAAAAAGTGGTAAAATATGAGTATATTTCTTGAGGAGGTTGATTTCAACCTTGGAAAACTAGTTTTTTACAGAAAAATCGTAAAACTAGTTGGTTATCTAATAGTGAAAAACCCAACTTAAAAAAATGTTATTTTTCAAAAAATATTATTTTTTATTTAATATGTTTTTTTATGCTGAACATTAATACTGAATTGGTTTTCCAGTAAACTTAATTTTCAGCCCAAAAATGCACTTCTTACTGATCTAATTAAACATAACCTAACTTATCCTAATTGTCTATTTACTCAACAAAAATTCATAATTTGCGTTAAATTCGGAAGCCTGGCCTCCATGACGGCCTGCCAGCCATCAGTCTGGTGGGAATATAGGTGATTTCGGTTTTTGTGATTAATAGTTGTTATATAATGATTGCATAACGGCCGCTAATCACGATTCGCACTGGCCGCGAAAGTAGTTTTTCTGTTCTATCTTGAGATATAATTTTATTGTTAAGTACCAAATAATTTTCAAATTCGTATTCAGCACAAAAAAACATCAAAATTAAAAATATAATTGAAATACCATTCAAATTAACGGGAATATGTCATGATTACTAAAAATTGTGACATCAGATTTGTCGAATTTTTCTGTAAAATACGTTGTTGTGTAGTTTGCGTTAAATTCGTGCTTGGCCTCTGTAACAGTCGTCACTCCAGCGGAAATATAGGGGAAGAATTGGGGTTTTGTGGTTAATAATTGGTGTATATAATGATGGTGTAATTGCCGCTCCACTCAAGCACATACACAGTGACGATATGCTGAACGCAAACTTGTCAACTCTCATGTAAAATGTGCGAGTCTCACGCATTCAAAGTTCATCGTACATAAGAAACCTACAATAATTGCGAGAAGCTACAATAATATCACTATTCGTTGCTATTTGTCATCGGTAAATGTACAGTAATTAAGTTTCTAACACTGTTGAAGTGTTTAGGTTACTTAACAAAGAATTAGTTTAGTTTGTCCTACTAATCCTACTAACACATTCTTAAAACTGTGGTACAGTACTCTCGGTTAACCGAGGTAATTGGGACCGAGACCACCTCGGATACCTAAAAACTCGAATAATACGGAGTTTATAGTAAAAAGAATGTAAAGGCTATGTAAAAGTATACAAAACTAGTTTATTACAAGAAAAAAACGCAAAATGGTGTAAATTTGGTTACAGCACTGTAAAAAAGTAGGAACATCAGGTTGTTCATTATTCATCTCTAAGACGCCGATCGTAGAGACATAAGCGAATATGAGGGGTGAATGAGTGTAGAGTTTAGATGAACGAGTGTAGTCATTCTTACTATCTGAGTTCGACTTAATTCAGAAAGGACTATTTATTAATAGCCCAATAGCCAGGGGCAACTATGGGCCCTACAGCTTTACTTGAAATCCGAACCAGGTAATGTTGGTCTGATTTTCAGCTAACTGACAAGTCTGACACTCAGTTCTCTCCCTTACTCAACATCTGAATCTTGACTACCATTCAACCTGGACACCCCAGACTTCTCTAGTAGTGTCCATATTGATGGCAACCCTTGAGCGGACGCCATGTCGGTATTAAGAGGACCGAGCATGGAACCTATCTCCTAAAAAGTTGTCTTTTAAAAGTTGTACTACCGCAGGATGACAAGAAGTTGGGAATAAGTATTTCATTTTAAAACTGAAACATTCGGTAAAAAAAACAACAATAATAGAATTTAATAATAAAAATCTATTGTAATGTCCATAGCATTGTGGATGGGCAATTTTCTCTAACATTTCATTTGTTGACTATGAAACGTTTCATATTATTTCATCTACAGGCCACGGTAGTATTTGCATCTTGGTTTTAAGTGCAGGTTAACGGTCAGTCCGATTACTGAAAGAAATTATCATATTTATCTTGTCGTTTAACGCAATCTGTATTAGTCTCTTAATAGTGCAGGGAACCATTCAACATTTTAACGGAGCAAAATTATCGTATCAATATCACATTTGTCGTACATATTGGCAACGAAAACACTGATTCATTCATCATTTCAATTTTGTTATAAGCAACTGTCAACCATTTACCATTCATATAAAAAAAGTTGAATAAAATATTGAACAATAACACTAATAACAATAACAACAATAAAGTACGACAATATTTCTAATATTTTATTGTAAAATCTAGAAAGTCAATACACTTACTACGAGAGCAGTCAACTAAGCCGATAGTGTCAGGTGGTGATGAATCATGAGTGAATGCATTTGGGTAGGAAAATTATTCCTAAAGTAGGGTACAATATCATAAATATGTCTCGTAACAGCCATGCAGCCCCTTAACCTAGCACCAACAGCCAATAGAGCCACTGATTACTTGTCAAACAATTATATGATGTGTCACGCTATAGTTTTCATTTTATTAATAGCTTTAGGTTTATTTTTCATCGTCTGATAATTAGCTCGGTTCACCCAGAGGCTCAGTTAATCGGGGCTCGGATACCCGAGATTCTACTGTACCAACTTTTTATAGTTATCTGATCGTTTTTTGTGTTACTCATGACGATATAATGTTTATGTTATGACTCTTTGGAATATTTCTCTGTTCTCACACATTTCTCCCCATCAAATTTGAGAAACCTCCAATATTGCTACTTCTCAAGGTTAACAGGTCTGAGATCGATTGACTATTGTTCACAGTACCAACTGAGTAAAGTAAACAAACAAGTGTTGGGGTTGGTTCATCCAGGTAATGTTTGGAGGTGGTGGGAGTAAACCTGTCAAGGACGACTGGAATGCTGATGGTTTCTGTGTTTTCCATATTGATTTTATAAGAAAAATGTAAGGACTAACGAAATACTATTATTGTCTATTCATTACTCAACTTTGTAGCAAATTATTCGTTACTCGTTACTGTTTAGATATGTAACGGTTGCGTCACAAAATTTTTGAAAACTAAGGATTACTTGTAATCGTTATTCCCAGGTCTGCTTAAAAACTTGTAGCAAAACAATTTTAATTGAATAGTTTTGTAATCTTTGCATTCAGCCTCTGGCAAACTATAGTAATAATCCAAATCTCACTGGTAATAAAAAAAAGTTGTTATCATTTTGTAAATATGTGTGCAGGTGTTGTCAGTGGTGGAACAGTTGTGTGAGCTGCTGCGGCACCCCTACAAGGCTGTGCGTCACCTCGCTGCTCGCTGTATAGCTACACTGGCAGCCCTAGACACGCCTGTGGTGATGACTGCGGTTGTTCGACACGTGTTGCCCCAGCTGGCTGCTCCAGACTGTGTCGCCCGCCGCCAGGGGGCAGTTGAGTGCCTAGCTTGCATTGCTGACAAACTCCAACTCCAAATGGTGCCTTACATCGTGCTCTTTGTTGTTCCACTGCTGGGTAAGTTTCAGCTTCCTACTTTATCAGTGCTTGAACTTACCGTCTTGTTATTTTCTATTGTTGTCAATAGTTTAAATTCATATTTGGACAGGTACACTATTTGTACAGCCAGTTCTTCAGCAAAATATTTGTAATAACTGTTTTAACAAATCTGATATTCAGGTCAAATTGACAACACTTGCCTGTGGTCCGTGCGTTTAATCATAGGACATTGCCCAACACAAGTGCTCTTTAGCGGTCTTGTAAATGTCAAACATATACGTCAAATAAAAGTAGCCAAGCAAAGCTACTGTGCGTTTTAAACTGTTTTCTTTTTTTATTTATTTCTTTATCCTTTTGCGCTTGAAAGGTACAATGTGTAGATCTTGAACTATTTCCTCCTTGGGTTGTAATATTTTGTACATGAACAACCCCCATCACTTATGGTTCCACACTCGTCCTTCCATCTGCTGCACTCTTCCATTCTAATTTTAATGTTACAAATTATTATTTACATACTTCTGATTTAAACCACTACACTTATAGACAGACCATGAATAATGTAAGTAATGAAGAGAATCACCATCTTTCTGTAATGAGCCATTTTTTAGTGAGAGAGGGTGAAGTCACATCTTGGAATATTTTAATTTCTTCATAACAGAAAAAAAATAAGTCACAAATGGAAAAGCATTCATCACTGACGCCTTACCCCCATTATTTACTTGGAGGTAGTTTTTTTACCCTATCTTTGGAGGCACCTCATGCAAAAATATCAACAAATTTTCAAAAAAAGTTATTTAAAAATGTATACATGATAGTAATACGCTTTCCCCATATCACCAGCTCAGCAGTAAGTAACCACATTGTCGCTTTAAGGGAGTTAACCCATCTTTTATGTGACTGTGAGCTAGGTGGTGATAATTATTAACTAAAAAATAAATAGTGAGTTTTCTATGTAATAAAGTGAAACCAGGAACAGCTTCTTATTATACTGTCTTATAAAAGAAGTTCAAGAAAGTTTCTCAACTGTTTTTACTTTCTTTGCACCTCGAAACAGGCTTATTCTGTTCTATGTAAAGTAAGGAAGATATGTAGATGTCAGTATAGTGTAACAAAACTATAAGTAACATTTTTAATTGATTATTAACTTAATTGGTACTTTAGGGAGGATGTCAGATCAAGATACAGCTGTGAGGTTGACAGCCACTCACACCTTTGCAGCCCTGATACAGCTGATGCCGCTGGATAGTGGGGTGACTTTCCCCCCATCACTGCCTGATAGTCTGGTCCAGCGACGGGACCGTGACCGCAAGTTTCTAGAGCAACTATTTCACCCCCGCACCATCCCTGATTACCAAGTCCCTGTGCCCATCAATGCCACATTGCGCTCTTATCAACAGGTACGATAGCTATCTTATTACTCTTCTACTTTGTAATTAACATTTGTAAGTGAATATTTAGTGTTTTCCATTGTTCCGTTATGAGCCACAGCATGGAAGTTTTGGGACATAGCCCCTAATGAACACAGCTAGTCTATGTACTATAAAGCTCCATGTAATGACTCTATGACACTAAATGTTAGGCAGTTCCCGGCCTCCTACCCCCATCATGTGCATATTTAAGTTGAATGTCTGAAACCTCCAGAAAAATTTGTAATAGTTTTTTTTTTCACCAAAGTTGTGTTTTTTTTTAAACAAGATAGTGTTTTTTTTTTTTTTTTTACCGAGGATGGTCTTTATGTATTTCCACTGGGAAAATTACAAAGAAGTGTTTTTTTTTTTTTTTTTTTTTTTTAGCTCACAAAATACTTTAAAGTAAAATATTCAAAATCTGAAACATGTGTACAAGTAACAAATGAGCACCTTATATCTGATTTTCAGCCAGCAAAATATCAATTTGAGATATTGAGGCCTAAAAACACAAGTTTTTGAAAATGTAAGGCTTATCTTTATTTACTATGTACTGAGTGAAATAAATTTGGAATTTAAATTAATGGTAGTGTTCTACTGAAACCAAATATGCCATTAGATTTAGGAAAATGTAACTTTTATGGGCTCACCAACCCAAAAACCTGAAAATTGCTAAAAAAAATTAAAGAATAAACTAATACTGAATTAAAATACTCAAGGGGGTATCAGACTATATGAACTCTTCTCCTACATCTACCATTCGATTGTGCAAGAGACAACAAGAGAGCTCTATCGTGAGACTGAAGGTTAAGCTCCTAAAGCTGACATATATACAGAGTTCACTCATTAGGCCATAGGCCAAGTAATGTCCCCAACAAGATGGAAGGCTGAGAGCTACTTGAAGTGTACACTAGCGAGGCAATATACCAAGTCTACTCATGAAGCTATCGGTAATTTAACCCGTTGCTGACAGTGGACTGGAGGCTGAAAGAGGTTTCCCCCACCAAAACTGGAAGTCGTGCCGTACCGAGGGATGTCTCAAAACCAGACAAGCGATAGGATCACGGGCGGCAGTCGGAGGGTTAAATCACAACTCGGCAGCTGAGGAAAAAAAATTTATTACAAAAGAAATAATTTATTTTTGGCAAAAAGCCACAATATCAATAACACTCAAAATAAATAAGAAACACATAAATAAACAATTAAGTACAAATTATACAGAAAATTAGCGAAAGCTACAAATACCAAAAATGACATTACAGCCGTGCCTATCTGCAGAATTACTAGAAAGACAATATTTAAGAGAATTTCCATTGAAAAATTTTGAAATTTGATAAACCAATTAACCGGCAATTTAGCCCACATCCCATGATTCCACCGTAGCCAGGGAATCAGCCGGAATCCCTGGGCAGCTCCGAATGGAAATAAAATTAAAGCGTTATTAAATAATCCCCTTTTGGTGGAAAATTTAAAAATTAAGAAAATAAAAATAAAATTAGCACGGTACAGTTTTATTATATAATATTAAACAAGGAAAGCTACATCGTAAAATAGATACACAAACAAACTTAATAACTAGGCCTAAACCGAGATAAACAATTAAAAAATTTAACAGCTGAAATATCAAATTTTTAAAGACGTTAATATTTAGAAATAACAGATAGCAACATTTTAAAAAATATAACAATAAAATAAACTAAAGATTTAACAGTAAATTCCTCCAAAGACAACATAAAATGTTTTAAAATAAATATATAACTGTTAAATGGCTGTGCTGGAAGAAATTTTAACCCTCCCAGCGTCCATTACTTCACCCTTTAATGTCGGCCCCTTTTTAGGTACTTCGCAGAGTTATACATAAAAATGTATAACATATACATAAACAATTGAAAACAGCAAGTGTTATATATCAATGGAAACTAGAAGACCTAGGCAATCTTAGAAAAATAGTTTTGTTTACATACCTTGTATATTGTGTATATTCTCCATGATTATATGCAGAAGTATCCAAAATTTGAAATTTTTTTCTATATTGACACCATGATGATGAAATCCAAAAATCAATTAAAAGAAAATCCAAGATATAGGTTTTGTTAAAAATGTTATACACAAAAAGAAAATATATACATTATATGGCTTATTGTTTACAAAAGATAAATTACACTAAACTATATACATATATAAACTGAACTATATACAGGTTGCTTTGTCCTGGGCCTATGTCCTGCTCTGGTTCAGGAGGGTATACTCTTATCCACAATAAATTTCGTCTATTTTGTCTAGGCCTAGGTATAGGTATATGAGTAGAGGTAGAGGACCCAGGGTCTATGGGTGTATCATCATCATCATCAGTAGGACACGTTAGCATCTGAAGTCTCTAAATGGTCCAAGTCAGGAACGTAGTTGTCATCACTACCCGATGAAAAGTCAAGAAGGGAACTATTGGAAGGAAAGTCTTCAGCTACAATGTCACTACCACTGTCACTATCATTTTCTTCTAATATCTCTCTTATATCACTGGATTTATCACGTAAATCGTCACCCATTTTGTACAAACATAACAAGTAAACAAACAATAACCCAACTTACTACGTCGCATTCACCAAAACACTGACAACAACACTAGAGCTTAGTATAAATCAGCTGATTTTTTTCTCCTTGTACAGAACAGTAGAAACCCAAAGATAATGAAATAGAGTATGATCTCCTCTGTCGTTTGATATGTAATATAATGTTTTACTATATAAAGTGACGAAAGAGATCGTATTTTCTAAACGCTTACATGCTGTCGAAAAATCAACAGGTATCACCAGCGGCGCCGCGATTGCTGTCGATTTTTCGACAGGTGACACTGCGAGTGTTATAGTTCAGATCAGAAGCACCTTGATTTAGGCCAAGGCCTACTATAAAACTGTTCTGCTCAAGAGAAAAAAGTTCAATGTACTACCCCCAGCTCAGCCGCCGGGGAAAAAAAATGGAACACACTGACCGGAGGACTGAAGGCTCTCATAAGCTGTTTGGAAGGAGCTAAGGAGCAGCATGACTCTAATGACATGGTCCCAAGGCAAGGCCAGCACAGTCCAAAATGGCAGAAGATCGGCCGGACAGCAGGCTGAGGGTCAAATGTCCAAACTCGAGGACCCTGGACTGCACAGTCCAAACACAACAACATAATAAATAATGCAGAAAATAAATAATCTTACAAATAAATCCTAACGAATTTTAAATGAAATTTAATCAACAAAATATAACACATGAAATAAATATATCTGTTCCTATCATCTTTTTACAAATAATTATACATACAATAAATAGGTTTATCAAAATTTTTTTAAAGAAATAATTTACAGGAAACAGCAAAGTTGAAGAAGTAGAATAGGTTATAACAAAGAACAGAAATATGGTAAAAATGTACATCATATTGCAAAATGATCCATGAATACTTTGACAAACTTTATTAACACGTTCGCTGCGGCAAACGCCATTTGGCGTTCAGCAGTGCCACGGCATATGCGGCTGACGCCATTTGGCATTCTCAGTTGGCATTGAACGCTCCCCACTCCACGCCATATCATGACATCTTCAGTCATTCTAACCTCTTTTGTGAATTGCCACGTGTTTGTTTAGATGTTAGAGAACGTGGATGTGTATGCCGTTTCTAATTACTGTTCTTAATAAATGTGTTAGAAGTTGCTAAATATGGCAGGTTTTGAGCCCCGTGATCCCAATAGATTAACTGTTAGTGAAATTGATAGATTTAATGATAGTGATTCTGAATCAGAGGCATATAGTAGTGGTGACAGTTTCGTCCAACTGATGACAGTGAATCAGATACAGAGTCTGAAAACACAGTTGACATTAGTAGTAGTGATGTAAACAGTCAGCTTACGTCAGTGTGTTCATCTCCTCAACCCAGTTGGGTTGAGTATGTACACAGTTGGGCCACCATACTGACAAGTAAAAGGTAAGGAAATACATTTCAGTTTCCTAAAACTTAATTTTCAACTAATGTACAGTACAAATTACAAAAACGCCATTTGGCGTTTACCGCATATATCGTAAATTTTGACGCTATATGCGGAAAACGCCAATTGGCGTTTTATGTAAATGTGTACTTACACGCATTTGTATGTTTATAATAATGTTTTTCTACTCATTACTTATAATAATAAATGAAAACATATAAGCTTTATGACAATTGTTATGTCCGCATATACAATAGAACAGCTGATTCGGTCCGCAGCGAACGTGTTAAACAATTTAGGTTGTATGTGAACAGAATAAATAATTTTAATTAATGAATAGAAAGAAAAAATCTGAAAGCGGGCACATGGCCTTGTAACAGAAGCAACCTAAAAGAATGGAAATCAAGTAACAACAACTGAAAATAACAAGATAAACATGATAATTATTTAAACAAAAAATATTTTCACCAAAAGGGTAATTAGGTTTTCAAAATTAGAACAAAATAACCAACTTACGCTAAATGCCTTTCTAGCCGCTCATGAAGTTAATAGGGAGGAGGCGAAACAAACTACAAAATTCTGGCGAACCAGTGAACCGAAAGCCGGAACCATGGAACAGACCAAGGTCTCTGAGCCACGAAACTAACAAGTTGACAGCGCAAGAGCGATCTCAGGCAGCCTCATAAACGAAAGAGAAGAAAAAAATAATGTACCGGTCAAAAGACTCAGTACACTATTTGTAATTCTTATTTATGTTGATAGAAAACATTTGATTGCAATCAATCAGTTTTGTTATTTGTAAAGTAGTTGTATTCAACACTGGTAGATAGCACTCAGAAGTGTACACTGTGTTTTTCGTCAATTTAGTTTGTTTGAATGTATGAGAAACAGTCACGTGTATCGCAAGTTATGGAGGTTTCGATACCAATGTACATGTATGGGCAGTTGGGTGGTTCAGTACCAATATATGGATAAAGTATTAAAGATATGCAGTGAACGAAAGCAGAACGTAAACTGTCGGGACACAGCGAACTGTTCATGGGACTGTCTACCGCAGCAAATAACTCTGGCTGCTGGGCCCAGCATATCTCGAGTTTTCATCCCCCACAATGGGTTAACAGTTGACTTATTAATGTTAATTTAGTGGAGATTCACAGACCAAGGCTGAGATGTTGCAATTGCAAGGAGTCACAGGGATGGCTTTTGAAGCTTGCAGGGGATGTCCTGTAGTATATTTATAATGCCAATGAGCATTACTTTTGGCATGGTGCCACCGAAAGCTGAAATGAGTTTACAGCAATTAACGTGTAAATGTATTCACTTGTCAAACTAATTGTAATTGCTCATTTTGTACATGTTTTCTTTCAAGGTTGTCATGCTTTGTCTGATATGGTTTAAAAACGTTAAGTCATGTTTAGTTCATATTTGGAGCCTATCTGTAATCTGCCAAAGGGACCTCAATCGTTGGTATCTTCTCAGGCCAGAATAATGAGTGTCTGACCTGTCGACTTAGATTGTGACAAGGGAAGTAAATGGGTCCCATATAACCAATCTGAGATGGTTCTAGTTCATTTGTAACTGAACCAATCATGTTAAGGCCTTACCTCCATGTGTATTGAGTGTTGTTGTATGTAGGCTGGAGTCAACTGGCTGGCCATGTTGAACCGCTACAAGCTGCATGGCATTCTGTGTGATGACATGGGTCTGGGTAAAACACTACAGTCCATCTGCATCATGGCCGGCGACCACTACACCAAGAGTTTACAGTACAAAGTGAGTATAAATATAGTTCAAATGTATATTACAGTCTCAAAAGGCGTTTAATGAAATATTTAGCCATATTGTGCGGTAGGTGCCATAGCTGGGAGATCACAAATTTGTGATAGTCCAGCTACCAGGTGTGTTGCTCATTTAGAACTACCCAGGGGATACGTATAGCTTTAAAGATTTGCTGTGGATGCGAACAATATCATCCCCCAGCAGATAAAATTTCTTGCCCAATACTAGCTAGGCCATAGCGTGGAACTGTTTTGATGGACAAAATAAGTTCCTTATTAAGATCCGTCAATACCTGTAGGTGGGATGAACCTTCCTCGTAGGGAGTGGACATTATTGAATCGGTTCCGACTGGAGTGGGCAGATGTAACTACTGGAAATACAAATGAAGATTGACAGTAGATCAGTCATGTGATTGCAGGGAGTTTATCCAAACAATGGATCACATAGTTTCAGAGTGCTCCTTGCGCTATTATGGAGGGATTAGCCAGCATAAATAGAATTAGTGAGGCAAGTCTTAAATGGCTTGATGGATTGGATTTAGCTTTGTGACAGGAGATCATTTGTTATTTATTTATTTTATTATTTATTATAATGAATGACTTTTGGACTTTTTTCCAAGTATATAAAACTCAGCTTTTACATAATTTTAAATTTTTAAAAATGGTAGCTGGCAAAAAAACCATATGATATATATATACAGTCACATTGTCAATATCTTGTTAAAAAATGCCTAGAATGCTTTTCACATCAGCAGAAACAAAATCGCTTTTACGTTTTTACTGAAATAATAACGGCAATATATTTACATTTTATATTTGTTACATTTTATACCTAGCTGTGTCTATTAAAACACTTTATGCCACAATAATTTAAATCTCACTATTTTAAATTAATTATGAAAGAAACTGTATAAATGAAGAGAAGCAAACAAATGAAACTGTTCTAGCAATTCTGAAATAGAGCTGTACAATGCAATACATTTTTTTTATGATCAGATGCTTTCATACAAACAAAGACTTAGATTCAGATTAATGCAGTTTGATTTAATGCCCACATATAAAATTCATGGTTTTTATCTAAGACTGAAGTGATTAATCAGTAACTTGTGATAGCAAAAACAATGTTATGCAAAATCATACAAATTTTGGCTAAATACTTTCAATTTGTTTAAATTCTCTTTGGGAATCAAGAACTAAATTTACTATGTAGGACTATTTTAAAAAATATAGAAGGAAGAAAGTCAATAATACAAGGAGTGTAGAAAACTGAAAATAATTTTAAAAAGTAGAATATAGTGAAAATTTAAGGACAAAGGAAAGTGATTGCTTTCATTTTTATACATGGCTTGATAGTTCCTTCATGAACAATACATTATTGGGATTGATAGAAATCAATTGAAAACATAAATTACTTAATCTTTAATAATTTTTAATCACAATAAATTCAAATAACAGATAGATAGATAGATAAAATCTTTATTTGCAGGTTTTGTACATGGTACAAGAAATAGCGTCAAACTTGAAGATTAACATATTTCATTAATCTTAACTTAAACTAAACTACTCAACCTTGAAGGAATTCCTCCAATGAGTATAGTTCTTTCTTATTCAAGTACTCTTTTAGTTCTTTCTTAAAATCTTTTATTACATTCAGATCTTTTAAAGTTTTAAGCAATCTGGAATAAAACTTTAAACCTACGTAAGATGGTTCCTTTTTGTAAAGTTCTAATCTGTGGTGGGTAGTAATAAGTTCCTGCTTATTCCTTGTATTATATCGGTGGTTTTGATTCGGCTTCGTAATTAAATTTTCTTTTACAAGACATATTGTGTCAAAAATATATTGCCCAAAAACTGTTAAAATATTTAGCTCTTTAAATTGATTTCTGGCTGAATCATTAAATTTTAAGTTTAAAATCAATCTTATGGCTTTCTTTTGGGAAATAAAAATTTTTTGTAAGTTGTAATTTGTAGTTCCCCCGTAAAGTGAAATCCCAGAAGCAATATGAAAGTGAATATGTGCAAAATATATTAACTTTAAAATTACCGTTGAGCAAAAAAAGTCATTCGTTTCAGTGCATACAATCCAGAATTTGTTTTGTTTAAAGTTTTTCAATATGAACATTCCAACTCAAAGTTTCATCTAGTAATACACCCAAGAAATTAGTATGCGTTGTTAGGGTCAACTCACTGTTGTCCATAAAAATATTTGGATAGTTTGTATTTTTATCTTTATTTGTATGGAAATTTATAACACTGGTTTTTTTTTTCATTTAAATATAGATTGTTTGCTTGAAAAAATTGTTTTAATGAGGATATTTATAAAAAGCACGATATTTCCAACTGGTCCTTCGATTTACTTGAAACTTTTAGGGTAGAATCATGGGCATATTGAATTAATATATTTCTTTCAAGATTGATACTTTTATTCATTCCTTGGACATAACATACAAAGAGGAGTGGACCCAAAATAGATCCTTGAGGAACTCCAAATCTTTTGTCTGGTAGAATGAATACGATGCAACTTTTGATCAGAAATGAGTGATTTCTACAAACTGGTATCTATCATTTAAATAAGAAGAAAGCCATTTCAACTCCTTATGTCTAATACCTAATATTTCTAATTTATTTAATAGGGTCTTGACATACACTGTTGAAAGCCTTTGAGAGGTCCATAAAAATACCCACAGATTTTTCATAATTGTCAATAGATTCAATAACTGATTCTACTAACTCTGTTACAGCTGTAATAGTCGAATTTCCTTTTCGGAAACTATGTTTGCAGTGGTCAATCAGTTTATGCTCCTCCAGGAATTCAACAATAACTGAAAGGAGTATAGGACAGAATTGATCAAAGTTGTCTAAATTATACAGTAATTAAAACTAATAGTGATGTAATATATTAAAGACAAAGAAGATCATTAATTTTTTAATAACTTTTACAACAAAAAAAGGAGACTTTTTGTAAAAAGTATTTGGCAGGTGTCCTTTAGCAGAGCGAAAATTATAAGGAGGGCCGTAATAAAAAAAGAACAGCATATCACTGGTACCCGTGGACAAAATTATAAGTATGGTCGTAATTAAGAAAGAACAGCATGTCAATGGTACCATTGGACAAAATTTTGAGGAGGGTCGTAATAAAGAAAGAACGGCATGTCACTGGTACCCGTGGACAAAATTATAAGGAGGATCGTAAAAAGAAAGAACTGCATGTCACTGGTACCTGTGGACAAAATCACAAAATTATAAGGAGGGCAGTAATAAAGAAAGAACACCATGTCACTGGTACCCATGGACAAAGTCACAAAATATAGGTCATATTTCTTTCATTTGTTTATGCAATGGCATAAAAATTTATATTATTTTCAATTTAATACAGTTTCAAATAAGAAATTGATAAATTGATAGAGTAACTGAAATAGATATACTTTTGTATAGAAATGTTCAACCAATGTTTTTCTTCCGCAAGTATGTTATTGTATTTGTTAAATAGGAATTAGTTATATGAATCCATTATTTTTAAATTGGTCAAATCAAGGAATCAGTTTGACTTTTGTTGGTAAACATCACATCACCCTTATCAAAAGTGATGAACTAAAGAAAGATCCTGTGTTTGATTGAGTTACAAATCAATGTTGATAAGTTTTTATTTTTTATCTATAACCATAATTTAGCTATTTTTTTATTGATTAATTGTTTGTCATTATGTCTGACTCTGTACTTTATTTGGAGCTCTAATTGGAGAGAATTGACATCTATTATGGAATAATATCCAACTCTCAAGATGGACAAGCTTCAATGTGTACACATAAATGGGTACGTTCCGAAAATTGCATGATATGATGGACTAAAAATAATAAATTGCTGTGTTGACTTAAAGAATAATTGACTCGATATCATCTATCACAAAATCATAGTTAATCTGTCAATTAAAATAAATCACAAAGCCTTTGTTTGTTTATTAATAGTCAGCAAATAATGATTATGAACATTTAACACAATAGAACCTTACTACCCACAACACATAATTCTAAGTGTGTACACCACTGTATATGTAGGGACGGAAGGGTGGGTCAATAACACTGTACATGTGGGGGTGGGTGGGTACCGCTGTACATGTCGGGGCGGAAAGGTGGGTCAATAACACTGTACATGTAGGGTGGGTGGGTACCGCTGTACGTGTCGGGGCAGAAAGGTGGGTCAATAACACTGTACATGTAGGGGTGGGTGGGTACCATTGTATGTGTCGGGGCGGAAAGGTGGGTCAATAACACTGTACATGTAGGGGTGGGTGGGTACCGCTGTACATGTCGGGGCGGAAAGGTGGGTCAATAACACTGTACATGTAGGGGTGGGTGGGTACCATTGTATGTGTCGGGGCGGAAAGATGGGTCAATAACACTGTACATGGAAGGGCAGGTAGGTGGGTAATCCATTGATTACTTTTTGAAGAGAAATAGAAACATCAAGAGGTGTGTCCAGTCACTCGGGAAACATATCTGCACCTTTTTAGTAATAAACTATTACTGAACAGTTCAAATCAGTCACAATGTTTATTAGTATTATTCCAGTACAACTAATTTCATGTCCATCTATATCTTGTATTTCATAAATCGTATATAATCATGTATAAAGGAGATAGTGTATGAACTAGTTTTTCTGCCATTTTTTTTAACTGAATCTGGAATTGTGGTAAGTTGGCTTTAGTTCACTTGGATACACCTTTGAAATATTATTTGAGAAGGGAGAGGTGTTGATAAGAAATTAAATTGCATGTTCAGAAGGATTTGGTAAACCTGTATATTTTTACTTTTTGTCAGGGTCTTCTCCATTGTGTTGCGGATATGAAAAGGTACTGGTAGGTTACACATAATTAGTGTAAATAGCTTTAGGACTGCTATGATCAACTTGGCTCGGGACATCGTACAGATGAACAGTATCTTGAGTGGATATCTGACGGCAATGAACCTCTTCTACAATGAAAACCACCACAAACCTCAGGCTGAGAAAAGTATACTCCTGTGGACAAGGAAGTTTGGGCCAATGTTAAGACTTACCTGTACCATCTTGGTCCATGAGATTGTATGGATGGCTGTCCGTTACCATTACTTGATGATCAGGATGTAACCAATCAACTGACCATCATTAATACTCACAAATGTGACAAGTACAATACCATATCATGATAGTTTACATATATGTAACTTTATGTACAGATATGTAATTTTGTTTCCGTGTGATGCAGGAGACACGCAGTGCGGACTGTGCACCACTACCATCACTAGTCGTATGTCCTCCCACTCTCACAGGCCACTGGGTCTACGAAGTGGACAAGTTCCTGTCACCTGAGTACCTCAATCCTCTCCACTACGCAGGACCTCCAGGCGAACGGGAGAGGCAAGTCCACACACTCCCATTCGTAAAGTAGATAAATATGGATGAACTAACATTTTCCCAACAATATTTGTTAACACAATTATTACTATTGAGCTATAAGTGTTCAATAAATAAACCATATTTTATCCCCATATACGTCTCAAATGTAAGAAACAGAGTATGTAAAATTAAAGAGTTAAAAGAAATACAAGAAATGTTGGCTTATGACAGTCCAAGTTTAGTTTACTTAACAGGATGGAAAGGACATGACTTGTTGTTATAACTTTTAGCAGCCTGCATACATAATAACATTATTAAATAATGCGTTTTCATTTCTCATATTACTTCATGTATTTTATTGCACTGCAATCAATGGTTTTGTCATGACAAATTACGTCAGAAACAAGTGACCATCACATAATACTAGGTTAATATAAAGTACAAATTTAAACTTGTGTGATGTTCACATGATAGTAATTTATACCAATATATAATATTTTAATTAAGAAGATTGCATCACTGTTCTTGTTGCTGCAGGCTACGCGGGCGAGTCAGTCAGCACAATCTGGTCGTCGCCTCATATGACATTGTCCGCAAAGACATTGACTTCTTCTCCAATATCAAATGGAACTACTGCATACTTGACGAAGGGCACGTTATTAAAAATGGAAAAACTAAGGTAAACTAATTTGAAAAATGTATTGGTCGGATAAGTGTTATATGACTCGGTTGAACATAGAATTAAACTTATACTTTGTTGCAGAGTTCCAAGGCTATCAAACAGCTGACTGCGGCCCATCGACTCATCCTGTCGGGAACTCCCATCCAGAACAATGTCTTAGAGCTGTGGTCTCTGTTTGACTTTCTGATGCCAGGCTTCCTGGGCACGGAGAGACAGTTCATGGCCAAGTACAGTAGACCCATCTTGGCCTCACGGGACCCAAAGAGCTCTGCTGCTGAACAAGAGGCTGGTCAGTAATACTGGATATTAATAACTCTTATCTTTATCTTAAAATACATACATATTTAACATTAATCAAATGTAAAGTGCAGTTCGGCCGCTTTGATTGCGACCTTACTAGAGAACCTGTGCGAGAGAGAAAACTAGCCATTGAAGTGGGAGAGAACATAAGTCTTCTCCCACCACTGAACCAACGTTTCGTTGTCATATATATGTAGTGGGAAACTCCACCTATTATATCATCATGCTAGGTGACCATTGGTGGGCAAAGAACGTGGAGGGAACTGGAATCTAGTACAGCTGGAACATGGCATACGGAAAATGGACCTGAGATAGAAGTAAGGACAGCTGGTATAGTCAGTTTGTTGTCATTACCGATTTATATTTAGGTTATATTATAATTTGATTTGCGATATTATTGTGTTTTAAATATATATACTATATATAATTATTTGAAATGCATATAATATGATTGAAATATTCAGTGACTTACCTGCAAACTGAAATAATATTTATCACTACTTTCATTAATGTTTTATTTACATATTACTTTGTATGCAATTTTTAAGACTGTGCTTTGTTAACTGTATAATTCGTAATAGGTCTAGTAAGAACGTAATATTCAATTTCAACATGATTTATAATAACTGCAAAAAGATTATGGTTATATTATATCGACTTTTATAGTTCAAGAAATTTTCTCTACTACCTTTAACTTTAACATAACTTACAAACAAAGGGAGTGAAGGAGATGAAGTGCTTGCATCGTAACCTACCGTAACTTCACCAGCTGATTGTGTCTGTTGTCCCCACTCCCATCACTGCCCCTCACACCAACTAAAGACACTTCCCCTCTGCTGCTGGAGCCCTGCAAGCGCTATATATTTCATGCAGGTCGCTTTTCAAACTGGCACAATTATAATTTTGTGGCTTTTTTTATGATTGAAAAATAAATATGGTATACTACTTTTTTATCAGCCCTCATATTTTGTTCAACATATCCTTGTCGTTTTCTTCCATGCAGAGTGGTATATGACTAGAAATGGATTCGAGTTGTGTGTGAGCGGAAGTTTGAAGGCTACTTTGTTTTTACTTTTCTTGAGGGGTGTGCGAGTACTCGAAACTTCGAGTATTTGATCGAGTATTTTACTACTCGAACTCAGCTCGAAGCTCCTAAAACTACTCGAAGTTCGATCGAGTAGTTGTATTTCACGAAATATCAGATGTACATCTTAATTTAGTTTTAAGAGTAAACAGTTTTATAAGTTATCAATAAAAAATGTTTGTGTTTTATTTTACCCTTAATCATACGTTATCAGTTTGGTACACGTAATTATGAACTGAACAATACGCCTAAGAATAGGTAGTACACGACGACAGTCAAATCAAATGAACTAGTTGACGTAGTGAACGAGTTCGTTCATTATGATTTGAACTAGTTCAGTTCAAAGTGCTCAACAGAGCTGGGAAGGTAGCGATCACTGTAAATAGTAGCGATCACACATGTCGGTTGTCGAGTCTACTAGTCACTTGTAACCTAACCTAAAATAGCTCGAATAAAACAGAAGTGCTGGTTAGTATCTTTATGACCCAAGAAAGGGAACGAGAGATCCGGTTCAAGATGCTAAAAAAGACATGTTACCAATACAAATCTAATGGTCTGTGCACCGTGGAAATTATGCATATTTTCGTTCATATCAATAATACCATTCAATCAAAAGGGTCCAGAGAACGGGTCACTTTACATCCCAAGAATCGAACTTCCCATCTTTTCTAGCTGAACGTTCATCTCGGTTGTAGTATACGTGCAAGGAACCGTTCAGCTCCTTTTCGGAAATGAAATTGTCGTATATTTCTTGCGAGTCGATTGAGGTCTATTTTGTTTTTTTAATCTGAGCAGGGAATCGTCTAATGATTTGACGTAAGAAAATACCATATCATATCATATAAAATATGGTAATGGCGTTCTAGCAGGGTGTGACAACATTATTGATTTATTTTCCGTCAAATAAAAAATAGATATGTATCCGTGGCGAACGTCTATTATTATTCTGAAAACGCCTTAGACCGCCAAAACCGTGTGTAATATTTGCGCATACGATATTTTTTCCTATCAAATTGTTGAACGGTCTTCTGACTAGGTTAGACAATAACACAGTTGGAGTGTAAAAGGTGGTAAAGTACGATCATTTTGATCCGTAAATTCACTGAACGGTCCCCGGTTCACATTGACGTCGATGTAAACTGTAAAACAATCACGAATCAACCAAAGTGAGAAACATGTTGGAAGATATTTTCTAAACAAAATACGACGAATTTAGAGATTAGAAAAATCATTTTTATTGAACCGAAGCCTTATCGAACGTTTTGTTTTTTATTCATAAGTTTATCGTTTAGCTGCCCAAAATCTTCACTGTATCACTAGTTGGCACTTAGCTGATATTTCAGACTGCATCTCGTCGCCAATATCTGGTAGACCTATTATATTAGCCGACTACGTCTATGGTTTTCATTCGATTACACCAGGTTTAAATGAATTTCTCGTTATTACATAATTATTTATCTGTTGTTCAGTGTAGCCTCATGTATCGAAGTAGTTTCAAGTTGCACATATTTCATTACCAATCATAATTTAAAAACTAATTCATCCTAAGCGACTTTAAAACTTATTTTAGTAAACCTGCTTAGTTATTATTATCAATTGATTGAACCATCCAGTCATTGTCATCCAGATTATCAAATTTGATTATATAATTCAGAGCTTATTTCCGGTTAGTTGTAACCTTGTTATTACTGAATTAAATACCCACAGAATACAGATCCACTCTTCTTGGCGTGTACACAATCAATTTTTTTTTTTTTTTGAGAGGAGGCAATTCTCAAAGCAAATGACCGCATTTGGCGATAATGTCTGAATTTTAGCATCAGTTTGGTTGAATGCAGCTTTTGCCAACAAGCTTCACTACGTTTTCGCGGTACACTTTGAACTGAACCACCAGATAAACATATCGGCTGGCTGTTAAACAGTATAATTGGCTTGCATAGAAAAGCTGATCTGAGATATGAGTGAACAGATTAAATCTTTATAATCCATGTTGTTTCAATTAATAATATACTTTCTTAATTTCTTACATAATATTAGTTCTGAAAAAAGGAAAAAGGTTAAACAAAACAATGCCACATAAAAATGTAGGAAAGCAGGAAGTAACAAGTTTTATTTATCAAATGTTATAGTTACAAACAACAAATCAAAATTATTGTGTTCAGTTTGGATGTATATATTTACGAATATGGCAAAACTTAACATAGGCTTAGGATGGTGTCTGCCTTTTACAGTTGTCCTTCCTGGGTGAACAGGAAATCCTTCTGTAAATACTCGCTCGAAAAATACTCGTTACTCGAAAAAAATGCTAACTACTCGACTCGAACTCAAAAATCACTACTTGCACACCCCTACTTTTCTTGTAAGTAATTACTTAAAACCGGATATATTTACCTATCAGTAAACACATGAATTGGTGAGAATAAAACACAATTTTTACATATACTTATAAGTGAATACCTATCCATTGCTCAGTAACTCGTGACCAACCTTAAAGTATGTTTTTAAGAATCTGCAGAGAAAATTTGTAAGTATTGATAGATGTAAAGAATTACTTTGATTTGAAAAAGAATCAATTGCGTTTTTAACTAACTGTTTCCACCTGAAGTAGAATATAGAGTAGGAGGAGCATTATCAGTCGGACAAAATATGCAAATATTTGTATGTTATCTGGCTGACCCTGGTTTCTGAAGTGGTGCTTATTTGAATTTTGGAGTTATTGATTCTTTGAAAGATATTTGCTTTTGTATTGAATGAAATTAATATAAGAAGCACGTGAATGGATCCATTTTCCACAGTCCACAAAGAAATAAAAGCAGAAGAGCATAAATATACTACACAATTACAATTGAAAGTTCTATGTAAGAAATGAAATAATGAAAGAGAAATGGATGAAAAAAAGAGAAATTAAATCATGAATGTCCTTTTAACTTTGTTGTAATAACAAACCATTCTTAACCGTTTTAGTGCCAGACAGTTTTTTGGGGTACTTACGAAAAATGCCAACCCATTTTCATAAAGGATGTGCGAAGAATGCCAGGCCACTTTAGGCCATTTTGACATCTTTTGTTAAAACATTCATAGCTCTCTTATTTGTTATTATAAATTAACAAATGGGGTCTTGTTTTATTCGTAATAATATGTTTGTAGTAAAGAAAATATAATTTTGGGTTATTTACAAGATTTAAAAAAATTATATTACAAAAAGTTTCAAAGTTTTTTTTATTTTTTCAAGTTTGAACATACATTACTACTTTTTGTATAAACTAAACCACAGTATTAAAATATAAAGACTAATCTACATATAATTGTAAGTACACATACAAAAATTAAAACACTTACATTCAAAAACATAGTAGATATAAAAATCTTTGAAAAAACATGTAATTATCCAAAGGAAGCAAAACACTGCAGATAAACAGCTGTTATTACGTCATGACGACCAGTAGAGTAATAATTACTTTGTTGCCATATGGCATATTGTCTTCAATCCCTATGTCAAGTTTGAAAGCATTCGGTCGACAAATAAAATTACAATATAATAAAAACTTGACGAGCGCCCATAGCACAAGGTTGAGTGGAAGAGAGGACTCATAGTCCTAACTCCGCCTTTAAATAAAGACATTCCTTCATTCATTCATACATAGCGCACGTCGGCAGTTTTAGCGGGACCGAGAGGCGTGCGCTCACAGCGCACGTCGGCATTTTTCGAACAAACTCTGACGTGCGCTCGCGGCGCACGTCGGCATTAAAGGGGTTAATCAATCCTTTTTTTTATAACCATTGTAAATCACTGTTTGACTTTTATAGAAACCTTTATTATAACACAATTTAACCGCCAAAATCAAATTTAGTTACTCTTCATCGGTATTATTATTATTATTATTTTCAACTTGCCTTCTTTTCTCTTCAAATTTCTTTGCTTCCATTTTGTCACGTTTTAATTTGAGTTGCTCTTTTCAATTTCTTTCTTCTCTTAATTTGCAAACGCATTAGGGCCAAGTCAGCCTTTGCGATTCTCTTATTGATAACTGGCCTATCAAAACAGAATGATTTCAAACATTTCACCTTATGCTTCAGTAAAAGGAGTACTTGTACTGAAAGTTAACCGGTTTTATTTACTGACGGCAATAAGTAATTATTACTATAAGTATAAATTTATATTCACCTACAATTAATAGTTTTACTGAACTGATTCAGTATATTTATTTTGCTTATTAATTATTTGCTAGTTAGTAATTACAGTTTATTCACATCACAAATAATATGTTTAACGTTTATTTGTGAAGGACATTATTATTTTTGTCCAACTCAGTTTCACTAATAGTTTTTGGTTTGAACTGGAGGTTATTTTTAAGGTAATTGAGTTGCTTATCCATAAGGTAAAAGTTAGTGTTACAAAACTGCCAGCAACAATAGTCCAACAGATACTGTTGGATAATTTTGTTGTTGTTGTGGTTCTGTCCACTAAGCCACGAGTCCCTAAGAGTCCTTTATTTGAAAATGTTAGGTAAAAAGTCCCTTTTAGACTTTTACAACTAAACGCCCTGTGATCTGATGAACACTGTTGTTCATGACTCACTATTGCTAATGTGTGCTGATTATACCAGTTATGCACATAGAAATAATTAACCATCAACTACAAATTCGATTGTTTTCATTGGAGAAACAGTCGGCAATCCATCCTGGAGGCCCAGATTTTCAGAACTTTTTTGAAAATAATAAGCTGATTTATGTCTTCTAATTTCCTACATATAAAGTTATTGCTATAAATACCAAAGAAAATTATATTGAGGAAATGATGACTATCAAACTCATAATTATTAAAGTAAAAATATTTTATTTGCATGATTAATAGTCAAGCTATGAGACATTCAGTAATGGTATTTCACAAACAGGTGTGCTGGCCATGGAGGCACTTCACAAGCAAGTCCTTCCCTTTGTACTCAGGCGCATGAAGGAGGACGTACTCAAGGATTTGCCACCCAAGATCACTCAGGTAACTCAGCTTGTTATATAATCTGTCTCCATAGGTTTGCTGAAGTCGTGGCTTCGGATAACTTTTTGTGCAGACCTAATTTTTAACATAGCTGACTTGTGGTTTTTAATTTTCTTTTGTTAAATTTGTTACAAGAATGTTCTGTTTGGTAAATTGTTATATTTATTTGTTTAGTATCAGTTTAACATAATAATTGCAATGAATCATTATTGCGACAAATCAAATGTAACTTTAATGTATGCTAGTAACATAAAAAATATAAACAAAAACTGTGCCAAGGCGCATTAAACTGAAGTTTAGAGAAGAAAATTCCAAAATCCAGTGTGTTCTAACCAACTCTTCTAGGCAATCAACACAGTCATTCCCCAAACAGTGTTAACTAGTCATTTTAGGGAATGGGTATAGAAAAATTATCAAACTCCTTAAAAAGCAAAAATTTGAGAGATTTCTTTTTAACATTTTTAATTGTTTCAGAAAGATATATAAACTTCATGAAATTCCAAACTATAAACTAAATTCCAACCTTATTCTGACTAATGAATAATAAAATAATATAATGATTAATAACTCAGGTTATTAATTATTACAGCTATTTTTTACAGGATATCAAATAAGTTCATATATAATGAGATTGATAGTGTGATTAAATGTATTTTATCTTTCTACAGGACTACTATTGTGATCTTAGTCCACTTCAGGAGAGGCTTTATGAGGACTTCTCCCGCTCAAGAAGTCTTGCAGACATTGGGTCTGCTCCAGCCAACACACACATCTTCCAGGTACGCTAAGATAATAGTAGAAAATGTATCAGAAATATTTTCAAATTGCACTTAAGTCTTATATTATTGATAATTAAGTACATACCTCTCGTTTGAAGTCAGAAGTATAAATAACTAAGAACTAACTAATATCAAATATGACTATATTCTGATCCAAACATTTAATATGCAAAATGTGTTGTAAAAAACTTACTTTTTACTATGCAATCAGTACAATGACATTCTACAGCATTGCCGTTCTGCACTATCTAGAATGATAAAGGAGACTGTTATGGTGTGCTGTCTTGGAAACCTTTTTATTCCTTCAAAAATATTTGTTCACTTTTGAAAAAAGTAAATGTCCAATTGTGAATGACGTTTTTATGTAAATATATATAAAATAATTTTTTATGAAGGGACTGACTTTGTTTTGTCTTTTGCAGGCACTGCGATACTTGCAGAATGTATGCAACCACCCCAAATTAGTGTTGACACCGTCCCACCCAGAATATGCTGCCATATCATCTGAACTGAAGACCTGTAACTCTAGTCTCTCAGAGATTGAGCATGGCTGTAAACTGCCTGCACTGAAACAGCTGTTGCTTGGTATGTAAGGCATCCTTAACACGTTTAATGATGCCTACGTTAAATTTACGTAGTGTGACATTGGCACGCCTGGCGGCTTACGTTGATTTATGTAGCACTCCTGCTTCAAATGCATTGGTTTAGTGTGAGTTTAGAACGTTGCGAAACTCGCCACTTATTGTGTTCAAGAGTAGTTTGTTTTCCATTCCCGCCATTTTTGTAGGAGGGGTGACTGTAATAAGTTAGTGTTTTGTTGTAAGCCATTAAGGTGCGCCATTATGTAGTTTTCAGCATTCAATGTGTTAAATACTATAAATCTGAACTTTAAGGCCTGACTAAATTAAAAGAAACAAGGAATGAGGTATACTTGTATATGCTAGTACATATTATTCCAAGGGAAATGTTTAAAAGTAAGCAATTAAAGTTTCTTTATCTTCATTTGATATGATCTAAATTGAAGTACCATTTCACCTCTTCTGCCCTAAATCTGCTGCAATCCAAAGCTTCTGCCTGATATGAATGCCCAAACACAAACTTAATAAAAAACTTACATTACATCATTAGGTAGTAGTGAACATTCATTTTAATTATCAACATTTTCGAAGAAATATGGTAGAATACATTAAAACGGACTATTAGGGATTGAAGGTTGTCTGTTTTGTAACAAATACTTTTTATCGGGGTCAATTAATATTGTCAAATATAATGAAAGTGCAATTCTTCAGCTAGAATATGTGGTATTTATTATTTATAAAATATAGGACATACCTAATGACATTGACTAAACTGGCTATAAAAATTTTAATGCTAGGTCAATGTTACACACTACCCTCTCTCTGCTCGACGTCTTGGAGGAGGATGGTGAGATTCCATGTTGGCTTTCTCTAGTGAGTTCGCAATTTAACTCTGCCCAAGGACTGAAGGCAGCAGAAATTGCACACAACTCATGCACATAGGTCGGTCCGTTATAATAGACTGTACCACCTGACTAATTCACACAGTCTACTAAAATTAAAAGCAAATATAATCACTTAATTTTATTCTCATTTTTAATTCTAATTGCAGTTTTGTTTAAAACAAGGTCAAGGTCACAGTATACTTTTGATCATTTTAACACTTAATAATATGAGATATATATAAAACAAGTGATAAGTAAAGTAAAAAATGACAGAAGTACTTGGTGTTTTAACTTATTTTCAATGAATAAGGAGAATTCTGTGCAGTAAACAAAAATTAAAATATTTGCTATTTTTAATTTTGTTTTGATGGACTGTCTCACGAAATGTTCATTATAAATAAAGTCCGCTATAATGAGGTTTTACTGTGAATAAATTATTTCAGTAAAATTATTAATATGTTACCTTTTAACACTTTATCATTTTTATTTGTACTATGTACATTTCAACTTCATTGAAACCGTCATCAGTACATGCAAGATTATCAAACATAAATAAATCAAACTATCATATTCAAAATGTACACAACTGGTGTTAATTTTATAATATTATATTGTAAAATTGGTGGATTTAATCTGTAAAACAAAACAAAAATCGTTCAAAAAGTAAGTTTTTAGAAATTGTGTCTTTTTATTGAATAATAGTAAATTTGGATTGTTCTTTGAATTTTTATGACTTTCATGACTTTCTAGGGTCAGCATTAAATTACTTATTTTGCTTGTATTCATGTACAATTTTGAAGATTTGTTTCAATATTTGTGTGAGTGTGATCAGAATTATTAAGACAGTCAGCATACTTTGAATTTTGTGAAGTTGTTAATGCATTAATAATATGTTCATCAAATGTTTTCCTGAAAGAACGTCCAGTTTGTTCAATATAGTTACTTTTTTATGTTTTTATAAACTTGCATGTTCCTGATAATGGCTTCAATAAAGTTGAACTAATGTAAACCGCACCAAAATAGTCTGATGTCAGCTATGGCATGTGAAGTCCCCCTCCTCACTTCTCGCCCAGCAATGTTGTCAAATATGAATTCGTTGAAAATATTGATGATTTGTCTAAACATCTGTTGCAGTAAACAAACACTATCATTTGTTATTACTAACCACAGTACATAGAAAAGAAGACGCACATCTCCAATGATGTTACATTGGCGAAATTGCAAAAATAAACACAAAAATACTGTTCTAATTCCTATAACTATGATTCCAGCTGATAAGTGGTAAATAACTTGCTTAACTATTCAGCTGAATTTTTCTATGTAATTGGTGAGTTTAGTTACCAGTATTTAATAGAATAAACAAACCAGCTGATTTCGCCCATATGAATTGACAGTATTGATCATACACATACTTGTAATAGATGAAACGTGTGGTTCTCAGAAACGATATGGCAACACTGCCTAAAATGTCATCGGACTATTTTGATGCGGTTTACACTAGTGTACATAGTACAAATAAACATGAGAAATCTATTAAAAGATTATTAATATTTTTACTGTAATAAACACTTTCTGTGGCCTAATTCATAAAGCTACAATTACAATTTTACAGGTGAATTTCTTTACAATCGTAGAAATTGTAGTTACAGGTGTTTCATAAAGGACGAGTTACAAACTTGTTGCTAAAACTGGATTCTACAATTCTACAGGTGAATTCTTACAAATCTACAAGTGAATAAGTACAATTTTACAGGTGGAACTTTGCAATTCTAAGGTGGAACTTCGAGTTTGAAAGTTGTTTACTAAGAATCTAGAATGCCTATGAAAAATCCAATCATAGCATTATTTTCCTCATTTAGTTGTACGTACATTACGATATTTATACATTTTTAAATTTACTATAAGTTTAAACAATTTTTATCCTAGTTGGAAGAAAAAAGTACCTGAATTTTAACTAGTTTTCACTGTGCATCAACTTTACACTTTTATTACTCAAAAGCCCAACAATGTATTGCATTTATATTCTAATAAGAGGTTGACTGAAATTTTTTTTAAGTTTTATTAATTTCAGAATTTTAACTTTTCAAGGAAAAAAGTTGTTGTCAATTTCACGAAGCAATATTTTCTTGGCACCCAGGGATCGCAAAATTAATTACTTAGTCATAATGTAATCCTTAAGAAACGTATGAAAACACTTCATTAGATTTATGCATAGGTAAATGCAGTGATTTTAAGTGCAAAAACGTGTAAAGTGATTTGATGTAAGAAAAATTAAGCATTTCATAAATTAAAAAAATAATAATATCAGTCAACTATATTAGATCTTTAAAATTGTCTTATTTCTTTTAAAACCTATTTCCCCACTTTTCTACACTATGAATGGTAAAAATAATACATATCTATTATTAAAAACTTCCTCTTATTACAATAAAAGTAAACATAAACTTAAAAATGTAATGATAGTGAATTTAATCTCCTGTACAGTTGTAGTCACAAATTACAAGTTCTTGACTTTTATTTACAATTCTACAAGTTTTTTCTAGGAATACCTGTAGCTGAAAATTTGTAGCTACAAGTACTTTGTACTTGCAGACCTGTAATATTGTAATTGTAGCTTTATGAAATAGGCCCCTGGAGGCTACAATATAACCATAAATGTGTCTTTTAAGATTCTTATACATTTCATGGTTGGTGAGAAAATAGTTATCTTTCAAACATCGTAAACATTGACATATTTGTTAGGAACTAGGAGGTTCTTGCGCATACCTCGGTTTCCGTAGTGCTGTAAGTATAATGTTGGATTTTGATAAGAGTAGTATTATTTACTGTAACGATGTTTCAGACTGTGGTATCGGCCAGACAACCACAGAGAACACAGTAGACTCGGTAGTGAGTCCTCACCGTGCTCTTGTCTTCTGTCAAATCAAGGCCATGTTGGACATTGTGGAGAAGGATCTACTCAAGTCAGTACATTTAGACAATTGTAGCTGTAGTTTTTAACTGAAAAGTAAATGTTCAGTCTACTAGAAGAAATTTTTCTTGTTAATTCCTTCTTTTTCTGAACAGAGAATTAAATGTTTTTAAGAACATCTTCTAATTCTACAAAACCTTAGTTTGGCTGTCTTAGAGGATGTTTTGGTTCTTTAAAAGACCATTATTGAATTGGCCTAAATATAATATAATCTTTTACCCTTATCATAAAAGTGCCTTAATCACTTGCTGATGTATTGGCGTAGTGGTTAAGGCATTAGATTATGGAGTCAAATTCTGGTATCAATTATCTACTTTTATCACTGTTTAAGGGGCAGCTACTTTTATTTTTCTAAGCAAAAAGTCTTGAAAACAGTAATCCTATGAAAAAATACAAGAATAAAGAGTGTTGTATTTTTTCAATTAAATATTTTTTAGATTTAAAGATCTTAAACAAAAGACTGACAATTAGGATATTGCACAGATAATAAGAACTAGCTTGTTTTAATGTTCTTTGGCTACTTATTATTACAATTTTATATATATTGCAATTTTTAGGCTAACAACTAAAAACCTAAACCAACTTACAATTCTAACAGTACCTGGATTGTTTAAAAATCAGCTGAGTATTCTAAAATGCTTTGTTAGTTTCCATAGTAATTTTAGAGCTTTCACCAAAATTCATAAATCAGCTGGTTTTTAACAACAATTAAGCACATGATTCCTTGATTGCCTCATATTTAGACAACAGTTGAAGCATTCAGAATGTTCCATTGTGAATTGGTGTATAAAGTTATTTACTATTTCAAAAAACCCTCACTAATATTCTTTTCAAGAAATGGTTGATGCAATTTAGGTCAAGTCTTTCAATCTGCAATAGTGCTGAAGCCCATTTTGTTTTATTCTGAAAGGTTTTCAAATTATTCCATATTTGTTCAAATCATTCTCATCTGAGAGAAGACGGATCCTTGGTAGCAGCGTTGCATTACCGTGGTAGGCATCACACCACAAGAATATTAATATTCTTTCTTATTCTTACATATGAGATACCGACACATCTTGTATTTTAAGGCGAATATCAATGATTATATGAGTGTAGGATGAGTGTGGATGAGTGTAGTCTGGTTGCTAACTGAGTTCAACTGTTCCTCAGAAAGGGCAATTTATTAAGGGGAGTGGGAAGGCCCTATTCCCGCCTTGTTAAATTTATGACATTTAGGTACACTTTTCTCAGGACCTATAAAAGTTAGGGAGTTGAAACTTTATATAAATATACTCATATTTTTTTCCTTACCAACAACATAATGAACTGCAATAGTTTTACAGCTGTAGCTTGGTATTATGTGTATGTACAAGCATACAAAATTTAAAATCTGTATCTTTTATAGTTCCTGAGATAAGTGTACCTTTGTAAAAAAATAAATCAATTATCGGAAAACAAGCGATAAATTACAACGAAACAAACTCGAAATCACTATTGTTTATGTTTGTAAACAAACAAATCAGAAAAACAACACAGCTGTAACAGTGAACTGTTAAAGTACTGTATTGGACATTACTGGATAGTGTTACCAACATAGTAAAATAACCTAAACTGATTTGAGTAAGTAGTACTATACAAAGTGAAGACTACTCTGGCACTACTATAGACGAAAAAACTTGAGACATACTATGTTGTTAAATTTGAAAAAGTACACTTAAAGTCGTCGTACATAAATTCTAAGACCAGATCCTTAAACAGGACATTTCGTTCTATAAAACTGCATTAAAAACAGAATTTCGTCAAAAAAATATTTTTCAGCCTTCCCACTCCCCTTAATAGCCCAACAGCCAGGGCAACTAAGGGACCTACAGCTTTACATGGAATCCGAACCACGTAGTGCTGGTCTGATTTTCAGCTAATTGACAAGACTGATACTTAGTTATCTCCTCCACACAACATCTGCACAATGATTGCCACCCAATATGGACACCCCAAACTTCTCTAGTAGTGTCCACGCCGATGGCAACCATTGAGCGGTCGCCATGTCGGTATTAAGAGGACCGAGCATCCAACCTATCGCCTACAATCTCCCAAACACTTTGTCCCCAAGTAGCTGGGTTACAGCTTGAGAAGCAGATGTTAGAAACAGTAAATGAAAATACTAAAGTATGAAGATACTATAGAAGAATTAATCATACATAAGTATGGAGGTTGTGTTTATGGAAACTATTAATGAATCATATAACAATCAGTCAACTTCAACTGATCTTGAAGATCTAGGTACCATTACTCTTAAATTGACTTAGGTTTTTAAGTTGTTAGTGTTGTTGCTAAAAATTACAATTTAGCAGCCAATGTAAATTTGTACAAACAGTGAGTAAGTAAAAGGTGATGGACTCTCTCTCTCCCCCCCTCCCTCTCTCCCTCTTGCTCTCTCACAAAGACAGTACAGTTCTGCTACGTGTTTTTGTCTTTGTTTTCTCGGATGGAACTTGTCTTAATATGTAAGTTTGTTGATGCCTTAATCTCTTAAACTATATTAAAGACAACACTTTTTTGATTTTTTACAAATTTTCTTCCTAAAAAATACTGTTTATAAGATATTAAGCTTTGAAATATCAGATGTTTAATTCAACAAATTACCATTACCAATTAAACTCTGCCAGACAACAAAATTCTCCCTGAACTTAAAATTATGTCGCTACAAAAATCTTATTATAATTTAAACTAAAACCTTTCTGATGATTTTAATGCATTTCCAGTATTCAGCAACCATCATCAATGATCAATCTTTACTTACTTACTTACTCTTACTCCTGTGGCCACTCAAACCCAAGAAGGGTTTTAGCCTCGCCAACCAGCCGCCTCCACTCCTGTCTATCGTGAGCCATCTCCATGTCCGCTCCTATCTTCACCAGGTTACCCCTGACTTGATCATTCCAGCGCATTCTTGGTCTTCCCAGAGGCCTTGTTCCCGTTGGTGTTCAATTTTTCAATCAATCTTTAGTGTAATAAAATATTTTCTAGTATCTCAAGTTCAACAGTAAATTATAGTTTGTAATTATTAAATACTACAAGTCAGTTTATGAATTTTATATTTTAACCCTCTCCCGTTTAAATTCCCGCCACACGACCATGACGCTGCTGGGCAGTATTATTTCTGGCCACCCAACGCTTGGATTACGTTTCCGTAATCGTGTTTTTTAAAACGTAGTTTTGAACATAAATAGTACATATTATATATCATTTTAAAGCTATTTAACGTTATAAATTAATATCTAAATACACAACATAGTTAAATTTAATTATTATACATAGGCCTAATTTTTAGTTTTATTATATTGTTTAGACAATATTGTTTTTATGATATCAGCAAATATATACAAATGTAAAATAATTCTAAATATTAAAAATAAATGATTAATTATAAACAAGAAACATACCAGTCATTGTGATATTTCCACGCCTCTTTTCTTGATGGTATTCTAAAAAACAATTGGTTTTGCAAAATGGAATGTCACATTTGTTACATCTCCAAACAGTCAATCAATCACATCAATCACAAACACTCACTGTATTTTGGTGGTAAATAAACACGCTAATACTGTACATCCGTACAATAATATTATTTAGTTTCTTATTTAGTCAGCTGGCGTTGATGTATAGTTCCATTCCAGTGTGCCCGTAAGGTAGCAGCACTAAACAGAGGGAAATATATTTTACTGCATTTAGCTGCAGATTCATAAAAATAATGTTTCTCAGAGAGCAGTACATTATTGTTTAGGTAGAATAGAAAATCAATTCTACATATAGACAGTACCGCAAAAGTTTCTTTGAGGCGATAATAGATCGCGCAAGCATCTGTAATTCGAGTAAAGGCGTTTGGAGGCGGTCCGTCAGTAGCACCACGCCAATCGAGGAGGCGCTTCGAGGCGGATTGACGGGAGAGGGTTAATGTAGGTTATATATTTTAATTTTGAATAAAAATGTTTTGGAGTAATTTTTGACAATGCACCAGTTTGATTATTTCGTGCAAATAATTGTTCAACGTTATGTGCGAATAAAGGTTTTGATTTAATTTGATTTTGATTTGAAAAATAAAAGTGGCTATCATTTTGAAACAGTAAAGGGGGGAAACTTCAAGCTCGATACCAGGATAGCATTCAGTGTTTACCAAGTTTTAAATCGATATATTGTAAAGATCTGTTAATTTTCTAAAATATTACAGACTGATGTTAAACAAAGTAAAATTGAATAAATAAAATTATCAGGTGTAATATGACCATTACGAGATTTCAAATAACACATTTCTGTCAGTTTTATGAGTGATAGGGTCAGTTGGCTTTTTCATGGTAACAGCTGGTCAAGGCAAATACTTGCTGCTGGTAGTACCGTAAGGCATGTACATATTTGGCACTTGCATAGTTTTTGTGTTGGATTCAGTTAAAATCAAGCAATCACAATCTATAAAATAATTTTGGCAATCAATGACGGAAACAAAAAAGTTCTTCATCATTTTCTGGAAACAGCTGTCCCTATCTACCTTTTCCATTGTTTTTATTTTAGAACATATCCAGCTAGTATAAGATGGTTTTGCAGCCAGAAACATGTATAAATCTACATTAAAGAAAGTTTGTATTTTTTACCCCCACTCTCATCTGCTCCTTGTCCCCTTTAATCTCACATAGCTTGTCAAATTACTCTCTTGATCCTGACCGGTTGTAAATGCAAGTACGTTTTTCTTAATTAGAATATCTCTCATTGTTTTTAAAATAAATTATTTAATGTTAGTAATAATGGGTAAATAACTTAAATATTCAATTGCTATAACTAAAAATGTGTTTAACAGAAAACATATGCCGTCAGTGAGTTACTTGAGGTTGGATGGGTCTGTGCCACCTGGTAACAGACACTCAGTGGTGGCTAGGTTCAATAGTGACCCCTCCATAGATGTCCTGCTGCTCACCACTCAGGTGGGAGGGCTGGGACTCAACCTCACTGGAGCTGATACTGTAAGTATCAAATGTAAAGCAGAAGGTTGAATTTAGTTAATTCAGCTGATATAATGTGTCGATTCTGATTCCCCCATGTACATTCATGAAAATCCTAACAGTTCGCAGTTACTACATCAGCTTGTTACAGAGGCCCTACCTCCATTGTCTTTCATTCATTCTTTCACCCACCTTTCATCTCCCACCTGTCTTCCTCCCGATCTCCTTTCCTTCACTGCCCTCTAATGGACCTTTCTTGGTACCCTAAATCCCCCCATCATATTTACGTCCAATAATGTTTCCTCCCAACTCTCCCGTACACTTTATTTCTGTTGTTTGAGTTATTTGTTTGCATTTATTAACTTTCAAACTTAATTTGTTCACTTTATTTCTTAATGTCTCTTCTGGTCACTTCCACATAACTCCTTAAAAATGTCGATTCACAAGTCTGTATTCCAGTCCTATATCTCTGTTCCATCACTCATGGCTCCCACTGTATACAGCCATATAAATACAGAATATGTTTGATGCAAATTGTCTTATGTATTAGGGGTACATCCCTATTCCTTATTAGGCTTTCAGGTGCCTTCATAAGCCTCCCTGCCTACTTATCTCATTCATATTTTTTTGTATCAACCATTCTTTTGTAATACACTACTAAAATACATAAAACTTTTTTAATTTCTTTTTGCTCTAAAGATAGTCAGCCCCTCCTCATCTCTCCCCACTGTTTGTGTTGTTATCATGAACTCGCTCTTTGACACATTTACTAGACTCCATATAATAGAAGAAAATTATTGCAGGACAAATAGTTTTAGGGAATAAAACCAGCAAAAATCTATTTAAAATGTATTAGTTTAAGTTAATTTGGTGAAAGTATGGATATTTTACCAGTAATGAAATAATTTTTTTAATTTAGCCAAAATATTAAAAATGTTGTGAATAATTTGTTTATATTCATTTGAAGAAAAATTTGAATGTGAAGTCTTTGTTTAAAAATGTACATCAAAGAAAATAAGATCGAATGCTAAGTTTTAAAAGTCTTATGGCAATCCTATGATCAGAAACTCTATTTGGTTAGGATTAAAAAGGTAATTCTAGAGTGATTTGGTATGTTTACTGTAAATTGCACAAGGAAATTTAATAAAGGAAGACTAAATGTAGAATTCAATGAGGAAAATGGTAAAGACATAATTTTGGTTCACGTCTAAAGCTTAATAAATGGCATTATTTTTCAAATAAATAAAATTATCCCTTTTTTCCCCTAAGAAGAAAAAAGTGCAAGCATAGTAAAACTTGATAAAGGAAACATGTGATTATTGTTTTCTTTATTTTTAAATTAGTTATTGTGGTATACAGGTGATATTTGTGGAGCATGACTGGAGTCCGATGCGAGATCTACAGGCCATGGATAGAGCCCACCGAATAGGCCAAAAGCGGGTAGTCAATGTATACAGACTTGTCACTCGTGGTACGCTAGAAGAAAAAATTATGGGGTAAGAGTCTGTGTGTAGCTATATTTGTTTCTAATTTGATTCAACTCACTATTGGGTTTAATAAATTGAGAAAACTTGAAGGTATCAATCAAATCTGAACAAATACTTTTTGAATTCAAACAAAAACTATCAATCTACCTTACAGAACAAGCATTTTATTCAATAGAAAAATTGTATTTATTAGACAAAAACATTGATTTATAACCGTCTTGACATTAAACTTGTTACTATCATGTAGACCACAAACCAGTTTTTAAGCAGCATGTAAGTTAGTATTTAGTAACATTGTCATAGAAGCTTTGTGACACTATCATTTATTATAATAATGTGTAAAATTGTTATGAATAAATAAAAAAGTGAACAAAATTAAGCACAGATTTTTTTATGAATCTTAATTTAATTGTTATTAGATAAGATAGTGGACAGGTCGGCTGAAGTCAAGAGGATTGGCGTAATTGATGCCTTGATGCCTCAAGTTTAAAAGACCACAGGGGGGTGAAGATATCGGACCACAAGCTAATATATTGTGATATTGACTGTAAAAAAGTTAAGAAAGAGGCAAAGCAAATTTCTTACAGAGATCTCTCGAAGCTTGATGTCAATAGTGCAGTGCGTGATATGGCTAACATAGACTGGAATAGCATTTTAAATATAAGGGAAGTAGACAAAATTGAAAAGGTATTGACATCAAAGATAAGATATATCTATGATAAACACGCCCCCATTGTTTGTAAAAGAATTACAAAAAAGAAAGCCCCCTGGAGGACCAATGAAATAAAACAATTAACGAAGATAAAAAACAAACTTCAAAAAAAATGCACAAAAACACGGCATCAAGAAGACTGGGAACTTTATAAGAACACTAGAAACAGACTAAATAGTTTGATATGGCGTGCGAAAAAGATCTTTTTCTCAGAAAAATTATCCTCAGGCAACAACTCAAAAGAAGTTTGGAGTATTTTGAAACAATGCAATGTTGTTGGGAACAGTGATAATTTAAATCCCCCACATGAGTTAAATATTGATGAAATAGACAAATATTTTATTGAAATGGGCTCAGGGAATGATGTGGATGAGAATGCTGTAAGTGTTTTTAAGAGAACTAGACAGGATGGAATTTTGAACAGTTTTTGCTTTACAAAAGTATCTGAAAATGTAATTAAAGAAGCAATGAAATCAATAAAATCAAATGCTGTTGGTTGTGATGACATCTCGATTCAAATGTTGGTAGCTGTAAGTCCATTTGCCTTAAAGGCCATTACACATCTTATAAATGAATCACTCTGCAGTGGAGTGTTTCCTGAAGCGTGGAAACTGAGCATTGTACGCCCCTTACCTAAGGTAACAACACCATCAAGTATGCACGATTTAAGACCAATCTCAATCCTACCAGCGATGTCTAAGATTCTTGAAAAGGTTGTAGTGGATCAAATAACATTATTCATTGAGACAGAACACATATTGCCAAAACTCCAATCAGGCTTTAGACAGAATCATAGCACATGTACTGCACTTACAAACATGTTTACTGATATAATAGATGCTAGGGACAAGGGCAGATACAGCTCCCTTGTCTTATTAGACTACTCAAAAGCTTTCGATTCCATCAACCATTATATGCTACTAGCGAAAATGAAGTATTACCATTTTAGCGACAAAGTAATTGATTGGATGAGATCTTACTTAGGTGACAGGCTGCAAATAACAAAGCTTGGGAGTGAGACATCAAGGCCCCTAGAAAAACAGCGGGGTGTACCTCAAGGTAGTTGTTTGGGACCAATTTTATTCAATTTGTACACAGCTGATTTCACTAAGTGTGTACAACACTGTTCTGTGCACCTGTACGCAGATGATTCTCAGCTACACTTATCTTATGACCAAAGCAGTATAAAACCTGCCATTGATCAAATTAACTCTGATTTGGATAAGATCTCTAGTTGGTCAGTTGTGAACGGTCTCAAACTCAATTTAGACAAGTGTGTGGTTGTCCACGTTGCCCCAAAGAATGTGGTGCAGGGTCTTGGTGAGTCTGTCTGGGTTTGGCGTGTCACTTGATGGCCATCGTCTGACAGTATGTGACAGAGTTAAAAACCCTTGGTGTCATTCTAGACAATGGCCTCACATTCTCTGATCACGTTACCTACGCCTCCCCAGCGTGCCTTGGGCAAACTGAGGGGGCTATATAGATTTAGAAGCCTGCTACCTGAATCTGCAAAACTACGACTCATGCAGTCTCTTGTATTATCAGTATTTTATTATTGCTATCCTGCATACGGTAATAGTATTTCCAAAGAGGATACAGAAAGGATTCAAAAAATCCAAAACTCTGCCGTACGCTTTATTTTTAACTTAAGGCGGTACAACCACGTTAGTCTTTTCAGGCAGTCTGTAAACCTCCTTCCCATGTAGGCTGTATGCAGGATGCTGACCTGCTGCATGACTCACAAAGTTTTAAAGCTCAATGAGCCCCAGTATCTAAGCGAGAGACTCTAATTCCAGGATGAGGTCTCACAGCGCAGCACACGTAACGGAGGAAAACTTCATTTTCCAAAGGTTAGGCTTGAAGCTGGGAGGAAAAGCTATATTTATTTCGGCCCGACATTGTACAATGACCTCCCCGATAACTTCAAGCCTTACTCACATGAAACATTTAAGGTAAAGCTTAGGGAAATGCTATTAAATGGTGAAATAGTTGATTAGAAGTTGTTAATGTTTAGTTGTCTAGTTATATAATATGTCTCACTTGTTGCTTTAGGATTAGTTATTCACTGTTCATGTTAGTTTTATTTTTGACTCGAGTTGCTCTGAAAAGCAGTGTAAAACTGAGAAACGCTTATGTAAATAAAGGCATTTTTATTTATTTATTATTTATTAAGATCAATGTTGAGGACTGCATAAAGAATGAATGTTCTTGTCAAAATGTTTACTAATTGAATGACTAAGGCGACGTGAAGTACAATGACACCTGATTTGTGTGTTACATGTAATTGGTTCTCTCGTGTCCTATTCCAAATCTGTAGCTGAACTGCTCATTGAATGTCTGCCATGCTCTATTGTTGTCCCTGATAACTATTGTAGGCTAGTGACTTACAGCTCCTGTAGAAAATTTTTACTTAAAAGATTTTAGTAAAAAGAAAAGCACCATCCTTGGTAATGATAGACACAAGTACAATCCAAAGAACAGATAAAAGTTTGTGAAATATTTCAGAGCTACTGGCTTCTTCCTTTTAGCCTCACTAGAAAACTTGGGAGGCATGTGCCAAATTACTTCATCTTCATTTTACAAATTTCAATTTTCCTTATTTCCAATTACTTGGGCTTCCTACTGATTATGTTCCAATAATCGATGTACTACATTGACCACATTACGATTAAGCCAACTTCATTAGCACAAACTAGGCTTTATAGGTTGTTGCTAAAAGCATCTGACTCATCTACCCACTTAAAATATATGATGGGTGAAATAAAATAATGAGCCAGTTAGAGAATCATTCCTTATTTTTATAAATTCATAATTTGAAGTTTGTTCAAAATAACTTTGTTTCTCCATAAATGTTGGACTATTTTTACTCCACCACTCTTTTATTATAATAGAACTGGTGTGTTGCAGGTTGCAGAAATTTAAGCTACTGACGGCCAACACTGTCATAAGTGGAGAGAATGCCAGCTTAGAAACCATGGCTACAGACAAAGTAAATTGGAGACTTTCTTATTAATAATACATTTAAAACATTACTACTGCTTAACCCTCTGTATACCAAGAGGGGGTAAAAATGATCCACGCTCATGAAAAATCGTTGATAAAATATATAGTATATTGGAGAGATAGGACATCAGCAAACTTACCTTAGAATACAACTTCACTAACACCAGAGTCGTAGTAACATACAAAAAATAATCACATAATCACACAAATTTTCAGTACCACTTGCACTTTCTTCAGGTGAGTAGAGAATTTTTTTCAGTACCACATAATTCAATGGTACTGAAAATGTGTATGATTATGTGATTCTTTTGTTACTACTACTCTGGTTTTAGTGAACTTGTTTTCTAAGGTAAGTTGCTGATGTCCTATCTCTCCAATATACTAATTCCTGGCCTAGTGCCTTTTAACCTTACCTAAAAATTATAAAATATATATTCGTTTAAACAATCAAACAAAAATTTAATGTGTCAGATATAAGGGTTGAACCATGTGAAAATAGTATAGATTATAATAACATTTAAACTGTAATTCATAAAATATGTAATGTAGGCTTTTTTACCCACCCCCTCCTATCAATATTCCAAGAGATTGTATTTTCTGAGTGTCATTTTCTTATATTATTTATTCCTTTCACTAAGTGATATGATTACTGTAAATCGATATGCACATACATTTTTAACACATTGGTTTGTGGGTTATTTTCATTTTTAACTATCGAACTGACAAAGTGTGAATTTAGTGCACTGTTTTTCGTGTCTGTAGTGGCAGACTGCACTTTTAGCACACTGGTGCAGATTTGTGATTATAGCTCCCATTTATTAAGCTACAATGTTCTTGGTCTCTATGGAATCTACATTAGTTGCCGGTTACAGTGATATGCACAGATTATCGATTATTTGACATGACATAATTATTTCAAATAGGAGAAGTTTGCTGTTGTCAGATTGGTAATTGTATGTAAATATATGACCATAGAAATTTATTAATTATGTAACTCAGGGTTTAAACTGTTTATATATTGATTAGTGTGTATTAGCGAGTGTATTTAGATAGGTTATATTTTGTTAATAACCTTACTATTTATTTATTTGATAAAGAATGTTTATAGCTAAATTTTAGTTTAAAAGTGAACTATCTAGTGTTTATAAAAAGAAGAATGCATTATAAAAAACAGCAGCACAGCACAGCAATAACTTCTAACCAAATTCAAAACCAGAATTTACTTAAAATCAAGCCTAAAACAAGTTCAAAAAAACAAGTAACAATATTACATCAAAATATTCGTGGACTGAACAAAAAGTTAGAACGACTCAGCCACTTTCTCAGCAAGACTAACCCTAATATACTAGTCTTAACTGAACATGGTCTCAAAAAAACAGAAATAATGAGCACAAAAATTGAAGCCTACTTCCTCGTAACAGAATACAGCAGAGAAACACATAAACTGGGAGGAGTAGCCATCTATGCTAAAGAAAACCTGGCAAACAGTGTTACAGTAACTAATATATCACACCTCTGCCAAGATTTCTGCTGCGAAGCAGCAATGGCATCACTGGAATCTATGGGTAAATATATACACATTATTGGAATATATCGATCTCCTAATGAAAGTTCACGAGATGGTATCAATGCCTTATCAAATATCCTGGAACATACACAAGCTCATAATAAATCCCTCGTTCTTATTGGAGACATCAACATAGACAGGATGAAAACAACCTATGACAGTACTATCCTAGAAGATGAACTATCCACCCACAACATAAGAAGATTGCCTCTGCTTGCAACTCGCATCACACCTGACACGGCCACGTCAATTGATTGCATATGTATTAACTTACCAGAATGCAACATTGACACAGCTATAATTCAAACAGGACTCTGACCACACTGCTCAATTACTAAAAATACATGATTATGACAGAAAACTCCCAATACAGATCATTTTGAAACGAAAATTCAGTTCCTCCAACATAGACCAAATAAAATTCCTCTTATCGAACAAAAACTGGGATTCTGTTTACCACGCCCAAGATGCAGAGACAGCCTACAACATTTTCCAAAGTATTCTAAAAATATCTCTTGACATTGCTTGCCCAATGAAAAGATGTAAGCTAAAAAATAAAAGGAAAACCATCAACTATAACGAGGAGTCAAAATGCCTTAAGGACGCTTTTTTAAGGGCTTTGGACAGGTTTGCAATGACAGGAAATACACAGGACAAGGAAATAATGGTAGGAAAGAAGAAGGCCTATGACAAGAAACTAAGAGACCTGAAGAAAAATGCAAACTCACATTTTATAAACTCCTCTGACAACAAAAGTAAAGCACTGTGGAATGTCATAAACAATGAGAGGAGAGGGCAACAACAAAATCAAGAAACAAAAATATGCATTTCAGTAGACGGAGAAAAAGTACACAATCCCACCGAAGTTGCAGGGCACTTCAATAACTTCTTTACAAGTGTGGCTGAGCTCACCCTTAAACAAAACCAGCAATCCCAGGGGAATTTATATGAAAATGAAAGGGATGAACCTGCAGTATATAATGTACAACAAACACTAAATTTAACCGCAACAAACTGTAAGGAAATAAAAAATATCATAAATTCCCTTAAATCAAAACCTTCAAGCGGGATGGACGAATACTCATCTAAAATTGTAAAGCACTGCGCTGATGAACTACCACCACCACTAGTCAGCATTATAAATAAATCTTTTACCCTTGGCGAGTTTTCCACTGGTTTGAAGTTATCTAAAGTGTATCCAAAACACAAAAAGGGACCAAAAACTGAAGTGCAAAACTATCGCCCAATATCACTTGTTTCAACATTTTCAAAAATCATTGAAAAAACCGTTCTCTCTAGACTTATGGCACACTTAAAACGTCAAAACTTAATCACTGACAGTCAGCATGGGTTTTTGAAGGACAAATCAACCATATCAGCCATCATTAGCCTTTTCGAATTTGTTATTGACCAAATAGACAATGAGCAATACATCTCAGCACTCTTCCTCAACTACAGTAAGGCGTTTGACTGCCTGGGGCACAATCTCATCTCAAAAAAATTAACATCTTTAGGGATCATTGGGATAGCAAACAATTGGTTTGTAAGCTATCTATCAGGGCGATCCCAAATAGTTGAGGTGAAGAGTACTAACAAGGGCCTTACAAGCTCATATCAGTCTAGCCCGATGCCTATTGAACGTGGAGTCCCACAGGGATCTTTCCTAGGCCCGGTCCTCTTTATTCTGTTTATAAATGACTTCCCTACTTACATCCAAAATCAAAATATAAAATGTGTGATGTATGCAGATGATATAACGCTCTTGATAAGAAATGATACAGCTGAAGGAGTATATGACACTGCCACTAGCTCTCTCAATAAAGCCCTAAAATACTGTAGGAAGAATGATTTGGCAGTAAATCCATTAAAGACAATACAGATAAACTTCAGCAAAAGGAAGGACCACACTCCTAACATACCAGAAGTATCAATAGAAGACCATGCCAAATTTCTTGGTGTTATTATTGACAGAAAACTAACATGGACTGAGCATGTAAACAGCCTCTGCAAGAAAATTAGTACAGGCATATATGTAGTGAGACGAATAAAATGGATCGGGAACCTGGATGCATCAATAACAGCCTACCATGCCTTAGTAGAATCACACATAAGGTACAGACTTGTGGTCTGGGGTGGATCCTCAGCCGGAAACCTAAACAGAGTTCTCCTCATGCAGAAAAAAGCTATTAGATCTCTAGCCGATCTTGAACACCAGGAAAGCTGCAGGGAAGCATTCAAAACTTCATGCATGCAGATAAACTGAACCTGCAAACAGGGAAAGACTCATACAACACATGCCACGCAGCAAACTACACTCTGCCTCTTCATCGAACATCACTCTATGAAGAAAAACCTTTCTATATTGGTCGAAAGCTGTGGAACTTCCTACTGCAAACAGTGAAAGAACTTAAGGGAGCTGCTCTGAAAAGAAAACTCAACAATTTCTTTATAAATCACCCGATATATACCCTAGATGAATTCTTAGAAGCAATAGAACAGGACTGGATATTCTGAAATGAATGCCTTTCATTTTTTTACACTTTATATGTTTAAACTTATTTTGACTTGTACTGAATGTATGTAACCTGATCCATGTGACCCTATTTCTGTTCTTGAGGAATATGATAATAAAGAAAATTTGTCTATACTAAATTCTGTAGGAATTTTTTTTATTACTGTTTCCATGGTAACAAATATTTAGCTTATGTATTGTTGGGGATGCGAATGCTAAGATAGGTAAGGAGGTTGTGTGGCAAGATGTAGCAGGAAAAGAGAGCCTCCATACAACATCAAACAACAATGGAGAGAGACTTTGTAGTTTTGCAGAAGCAAATAATCTCAGGATTATGAGTACCTTCTTACAGAGAAAAAATATACATAAGGAAACATGGATATCCCCAGACGGAAGGACAAGAAACCAAATCGATCATGTCGAAGTGTCAGAGAAGCTGATTGTGGATCTGATCACCATCTTGTGCTGGTGAAAATAATGCAAAGAATATATTTAGAAGCGAAAACAAAGAGCGTTAAGATGGATGTACTAGCAGTCGAAAAGCTTAGAGATAAAGAAGTAAACAAAAACTTTCAAATATCTCTAACAAATCGATTTCAAGCACTAAATGATATGAACGACCGAAATGAAGAAACACAAGACTTGGACAAATATTGAGAAGACTTTAAGAAATCTACAATGGACTCAGCAACAGAAGTTTGTGGAAAAAGAAAGAAACCAAAAAAGAACCCATGGTTTGACAAAGAATGTGAGCAAATGATCGAGGACAGAAATAATAAGAAAAAGGAATGGACAAGAAACAACTCTATAACGAACCGAGCCGATTATTATGAGGCAAATAAAAGAGCTACAAGGTGTTTGAGAAGAAAGAAGAGAGAATATATAAAATCACTACTAGAGAAAGCCGAAAATGACCAAAGAGCAAATAATTCAAAAGGATTTTATAAAGGAATAAAGCATTTTAGAAAAGGATACACCCCAAACACTTTTGGAATAAAGAATAAGGAGGACCAGATAATAACACAAAAGAGTAAAGTAATTGAAAGGTGGAAAGAGTACTTCCAAGACCTTCTAAACTGCGAACAGGATACTCTCAATGAGGAGGAAGAAGAAACTTACCAGAATGTAGAACCATGGGTAGAAGAGCCCACAATAGCAGAAGTGGAAAAGGCGATTAAAGAACTAAAAAACAACAAAGCACCAGGAGACGATGGTTTACCATCTGAATTACTGAAAAAGGGAGGACAAGTAATATGTGAAAAGCTCCATGGACTAATTAAAAAAATATGGAGGGAAGAAAGACTACCTAACGACTGGAAGGAAGCGACAATACTACCCATTTACAAGAAAGGCGACAAAGAGCAGTGTGAAAACTACAGAGGCATATCACTGCTAAGTACTGCTTATAAAGCTCTGTCAAAAATAATTCAGCGCCGATTAGAAGAATTCACCGACACAATAATAGGGGACCACCAAGCGGGCTTTATAAAGGGACGTTCAACCTCGGATCAAATCTTCATCTTCAAATCAGTCATTGGCAAGTATTGGGAATTCGATCTCGAATTCCATGGACTGTTTATCGATTTCTCAAAAGCATATGATAGCCTCAATAGGAAGAAAATATGGAAAAAGATGGAAAAGTTTGGTATACCAAAAAAACTTATTAATCTAGTAAGATGACAGTCGAAGGGTCTAAGTGTAAAGTCAGAATTGAGGGTGAATTGTCTGATGCTTTTGAAGTAATAACAGGAGTTCGACAAGGTGACGGGCTTTCACCTTTGCTGTTTAACATAGCTCTAGAAGATGCCCTTCAAAAAATTAGACATAAAAACTTAGGTGTAACAGTAGGATGTAAAATTAATATATTAGCATTTGCCGACGATGTAACTATTTTAACTGAAACAAAAGAAGACCTTGAAGAACTAACCAAAATTTTCATTCAAGAGACAGGATGCATGGGTCTAAGAATAAATGATAAAAAAACAAAGTACATGCACTTTGAAAGAGGTGGCCACCCGCTTACAGAAATAAATATAGAAGGACATAGCTTTGAAGAGGTGGAGCAGTTTAAATATCTGGGAGTTCTAATATCCAATAAGAATAGTGAGGAATTAGAAATTGTAAACAGAATAAACCTAGCCAACAGATGCATGCATGCTTGCAATAAGATCTTGTCGTCAAAGTTACTGTCATACCGAACAAAAATACGAATATATCAAACGATAATAAGGCCAGTACTTTTATATGGTGCAGAAACCTGGATATTAAATAAAAAAGAAGAGAACAAACTCATCGTGTTTGAAAATCGCGTACTAAGAAAAATATTTGGTCCAACATTGGAAAATGGAGAATGGAGGCGCAAGCATAACCAAGAGATAAGACAGCAGTACAATGACTGTGACATAATAGCAACCGCAAGATCAAGAAGATTGAGATGGGCAGGCCATGTATGGCGTAGAGAACAAGGGACGCTACTGAAGGAAGCTGGATTGGGAAGACCAGTGGGAAGAAGACCTCTAGGTAGACCAAAAAGAAGATGGTGGGATGGGGTTAAGACAGACACCGCAGCACTTGGAACCACAATGGAGGAGGCAGAAAACAGAGAAAGATGGAGAGAGCTTGTTGGTGAGGCCAAATCCCTTCTTGGGCATCGATGGCCATGGGAGTAAGAGTAAGTAAGTATGTATTGTTTGTGGTTATAAATTTCTATTACATTTAATTTTGCCTGTATGATTTAAAATAATGTATGTATTTCATGAATAAATATACTAGATAAATTTTAGGATATTATGTCCATTTCACATTTTTATTTTACTAAACCATTGCAGATCGCGTAGTGTGACGCAAGCTGGGCCTAACAGTACAAATTAAATTCGCAACACAGCACTACACCTGCCCTACCGGCCTAGCACACTCGCTAATTCTACACATGTTGTTGTTATTGACAATACATAAACATTACACTAACCATATGACAAAACGATAAGACCGAACACAAGGACTAAATTCCCTAAACTAATATCAAGTAGTAGAGACAACAGTGACAGGAAACAGTAACAAAGATAAGATAAGGAGACAGACAGGTAAGTGCCTCAAAACAAATGGGTGCATTTTAACAGTGATATCACTGACTCCGAGGGCCGATTGATGCAACTGTAAACAACCAGTGCAGCGATGTCAACGTCACGTCGTTGAGCTATCGGTCCACTTGGCACAGAATGTAAAGGCCACATCATTGATCAGCAATCGGTTAACCTAATATTGATATTGTTTCTCAGTGGTACTCTCCCTCTTCTTTTCATGATTTATGACAGCAAATTTATGTATGTTACATACAAAGAAAAAAAATTTTATAATCATAATTTATATGATAGCCTACATATTTTTGAACAAATTGATACCTAATATAAGTAGGTTTATTGTAAATAACTATTATTCTTTTATGAATTTTACAAACGTCTGCGCATTAGAATGGCCTGCCATTTTATGAAAAAAAACTGCCGGTTTGGGATTTAAATAAATAAATCGGTGTTCTTTATTGTTTGTCTTCAAGATGTTTGTTATGATGTTTTTTAGAAGTACTTTAAAGTTAGTCCTTTTCATGTTTTTGTGTACTCTAATTGATTTAGTTGTTTCTTTTCTTATAGTTATGAAGACATAGTATAAGTCTTCATGTTCTTAAAATTCAAGCTATTTCCAAGAAGACATCTTGTCTAGATGTTATTGCTCTTTCATAATCATCGTACCACCATGGATGTTTCAATCTTTTTTTATATGAGATTAACATTTTAGCAGTTCAGTATTTATATCTTTCAGTTCTTGCCAATTTCTTTGCTTTTTTGTAAAATTTTGTAACAAAGTTTTGTGTGTTGTTTGCTGAGTCAAATTTCATAATTTGAGATTTATTTTTAAAAATTGTTTGGGACCTAAGTTTTAATTTTATTCTGTTAAGGTAGTGGTCTGAATCATTTTAGCTCCTTGTCGGAAGGTGACAAAGTTTCCCAATATTTATTTACTTTATTCCACATTGGTGGGTCTTTCTTGATGTGGAAATTGTATTGGAGGACGTTGTCCTTCAAACTTATATTCACAATAAACAACAGTACCTTCACTATTCCAGCTGTAACCCAAACAACACCAAACGCTATCTACCTATAGTCTAGCCACCCGTGCTAATCCAATGAGTTCCTCTTCAAGAAACCTAGATAAACACTATAACTGCATTCTAAAAGAGGTTTCCCTACCAACCATTTTAATAACTAAATCTGTTTAGCCCAGTCCCAAACCATCCTCAAACCAGAAGTAGTTACTAATGATTACTCTTTGTAACCAAGTATCACTATGGCCTACAGAAAATCAGCTAAATCCTGAAGATGGCTTCAACATCTTCATACCAAAAGTCTACTAGAAACCTTTAACAGTCACTTTCAGACATTACATTAACCTCCTCCAAATCCTGGTCCATCCTAAGTTACCTGATTATAAAAACCCTGGTTGCTCTAAAGACCTGCAATTACCTGGTTCTAATCCTTGCAACAACAATTAATTCTTGCAAAACCTGCCCTATTCATCTCCCAGCCATATCATTTACCGGCTCCACCACCTCATTAACCTACAAGATGGGAACCACACCAGTGCTTCCACCATGTAAAGTCCAAAATGCTGGAAAACCAGGCTCTGTTAACGATACCTTCCTTCCAATACAAACAGTTCCCAAGAAGCTGGGAGATGTGGGGAATTGTTTGGAAGAATGTAATGGAGTTTTGCTGTTGAACTGTTTTTGCTATATAAAGATTCTTGGTTCCATTTACCTTAGATAGTTAAACTTTCCTGAATGTTCTTTTGCCTTGATTAATTTGCTGCTTACTGAGAAATTTCATGATTCAACATTACTTTTAATTAAATTTATGTTCACAGTTATTGGACCTGTTTTCACTTGAAGGCAAGGGTGGCACACAGAAGGCATCATCTAGCAGTGATGCTCAACTCACCATGAAAACCATCTTGGACACCCTGCCAGATATGTGGGATGAGACTTGCTATGAGGAGGAGTATGACCTCACTAACTTTGTTAAGAACCTTCGACGATGAAGACTTTTGTGTACATTTTTGTTTATTGTGTTTCAATACATCCTTTGTGATACCGTTGATTCTAAGAGTATTTTATTATTACCATTGCATTAATAAATATAGTTCATAAATGGTACTAAGCTTGTATCTTGTCATTGAAAGAGGTTTGTAGGCTCCAAAAATGGATCCTAATCAAAGCTCCTTTATTAATCTGCTCACGTAATAGTTTAAACTCTCAGAAAAACAGAGGTGCAGGATCACATAGGATATGCCATATTAGGCTCAAAAAAGCAAATGCTAATGAAAGCTCCTGTATGATTCTGCTCTCCTATTACTTCAAATTTTATGAAAAGCATGATTGGGTTGGAGGTCTTTACAGGACCCACAAATAGTGGTGCTATCTTGAGCTCCATAAGGTACTGCTCTCCTGATACTTCAAATTTTAGTCTAGGAGCCCAATACAGACCCCTCAAATTGCTAATGAGAGCTCCTATATGATTCTGCTTTCCTGATACATTTGAGTTTTATTAAACTTGCATAATTGGGTTGGAGGTTCCTTTCCAGGCGCCACAAAAATAGTGATTCTGATGATGACCTCCTATGTCATACTTCATGCTATAGTGATACTTCAAATAAAAAACCAATAAGGCCACAGGACCCTATAACATTCCATCTCTTTGTAGGAGCATGTTTTATAACATTAAGCAGCTAATGATATATCTACTGAAAGTTCAACCTACCACATGATACTTGAACAGAGGTATTGACACTACCGCCAAACCATACACGAAATGTGGTATTGACCCACACGCCAACTTATACATATACAGTGGTATTAGTAGGGGGAGTAGGTGGCTGACCCACTCACCCATGCACGGCAACTGGGTATGATATTGTAAGCCAGTGGGTTGGCAAGCCTTGGCTGAAGGCGGCTGGGTATGATACTGTGAGACAGTTGGTTGGCAAACCGTAGCTGAAAGCGGCTATGAATGTTGCTGTTAGCTAGTGGGTTGGCAAGCCTTGACTTAATTAAGGCAGTTGGGAATGATGGCAGTAAGACAGTGGGTTGGTGATATATATTAATTAACATATGTTTTCTATAAGTTGTTTTGATTGTGTTGCTAGGTAAAACAAACATAGTATTACTGTGGTATTATGATGTATGTTACTAAAATAAAGCTACTGTTAATTTTTTATAAATTATTTAATTACTACAAGATATGACAATGGTGACAAGTTAAATCATTCAGGACATTATAAGTATTTAAAATATTGAAGAGAAACTAAAGAAATTAAAACTAATACATAGAACTTTGAAAATGCAAATGACAAACTGCAACAAATGGATTGGTACCTACAAAACTGCAAAGGTGAGTGAAACAAAATCAAGACTAGAACTACTAAATTTAATTTACTGTAAGATGACCTCATCCAAGACTTAATTGATTTAAATACTGAGGATGACTTCATAAATGATGAAAATACTTACAGAAGTGAATTCGACGATACTTTTATTCGCTTAAAAGTTAGATTGGAACATATCGTACAAGAAGATACAAGTGAAGTTAGCTCAGTTGAGAAAACCATTCAATTATCCAATTCAGGGTCTAACCTAACTGCCTCTAACCTAAACTTTGTACCACTAGATGAACAAGAAAAAAATTCCAACTTTGTAAAAAGATTATAAATATTCATTAAACTTAAGGGAATATCTGACAACACTTTAAAAAGACTTTCACTTCTACAGCTTTGTCACCCCTTGTACACCAAAGGTACAACCTGTGCGCACCAGATGACCCTTTGTCTAAAACTTATGAAGAGATACTTCTGGCAAAAATACATAGACTCAATTCTACAGGGATTGGATGGTGTACAATGTTTGTTTTTTTCTTTTTTTTTCGATATACTGATCCAAGGACCGACATTTGAAGAAACACTAAAAAGGCTTACAACAGTTTTAGAAGTAATGCAGAAGAACGATCTACCTACGGCTTAACAAAGAGCAAATTCTTTCAAAAAAGTCTACAGTACCTTGGGCACATCATAGATGAGAGCGGATTGCACAAAAGTCCAGAAGAAATAAAAGCAATACAGATCGCAAAGCAGCCTACTAATATGACAGAGCTTAAATCTTTTTTAGCATTAGCAACAAACCACAGTATGTTCATTAACAGGGGGGTATGGGTACCAGGGAGGGTGGTACATTTTGAGCCGTTCCGACCACACCTTGCATGCGGGGTGGGTTCGGCAGACTGTTCCACATCTGGTATCAACTCTCACTTGTAAGTTGCGTAGAGCTACCCTCTGCCACTGGGTGTTGGTTCACCTACAGAACCAAGTGAGGGGGGCCCTAGAGTAAGCTGTTAACCCAAGCCGAAAGTCTCGTGGTACTGGGGGCCCCTTTCACACCTTTAACAGAGTCTTCTGGGAACCAGGGGGCATCCAGTCGTAATTACCCCTTACCTCTCTAAACGGGTTACTGGGGAGGTGGACTGCGGCAACCCGGTGGTACTTGTGGGAATAGTATGGAAGCTTACACTAATACAATTGATTTGTTGACAGGTGGGGTAACTCCCGAAGGCCTGCTTATGGACAACCTCAGCTTGTCCTCTCCGGCTCTGCCTGCAGGAGAGGAGGATTTGCTGCTTCGGTCTGAGGATGAGAGTTCTCAGAGTAATCTCCAGAAGATGGATATGGGTGGTCCGCCTAAGAAGAGGATCCCCCGAGGCCAACTCCGAAGACTTTGGAAGGAGGAGGCTCTTGCCAGAGGCGAGAGAATCCTTTCGAAGGCGGAGAGGCGACAACCTTAGGAGGAGAAACACAGTGCGAGGAACAAGCCGTTATGTTCCTCTGGCACCTCAGGGAGCGCAGGTTCATCCTCTGTCGCCTCCAAAGATCCCGGTGCGAAGAGGTTGCGTTCGCAACTGACACCGGAGGAGCTTGGAGGTGAGAAGAAGAGGGCTAAGCAGCAAGACAACATTGTCCTTTGCTGAGAAGTTGTGGTTGGAAAAGCTGATTTGTTATTTTGAAAATCAACAACTTTTTTCTAGCAGATAATTTGGATTTAGAAAAGATCACTTTACAGTTGACACAGTTTCTGCTCTTGTAAAAGAAACTGTTCATAAAATTGAACATTAATTTGCTTCAGGTCTTTTGATATGACTAAGGCGTTTGACACAGTTTCTCTTCTTTAGGTCCTTTACTTTTTAAAATATATATATATATATATATATATATATATATATATATATATATATATATATATATATATATAAATGATATTGTTGAAAATTTGATATCTGAAAATATGTAATGCATTTTGTATGCTGATGATTTGGAATTGAATATCAGTAGAAACACTTGTGAAGAAGTAATATTGTCGGCACTGGTGGTGTGGTGCTGTAACTCAGCTACTTGGGGACAAAGTGTTTGGGAGATTGTAGGCGATAGGTTCCATGCTTGGTTCTCTTAATACCGACACGGCATCCGCCCAATGGTTGTCATCAACGTAGACACTACTAGAGAAGTCTGGAGTGTCCGTGTTGAATGGAAGTCAAGGTTCGGATCTTGTGTAGGGAAGAGAACTGAGTGTCAGACTTGTCAGTTAGCTGAAAATCAGACCAATACTACGTAGTTCGGATTCCACGTAAAGCTGTAGGTCCCATAGTTGCCCTGGCTATTGGGCTATTAATAAATAGTCCTTTCTAAGCTAAGCCGAACTCAGATAGTAACAATGACTACACTCCTTCATCTACACTCATCACACTCATTCACTCCTCACATATTCGCCCATCTCTACGATCGGCGTCTTAGAGATGAATAATAATGAATGAATGAATAGAAACACGTTCTTCAATAACAAATAAAGTAAAACAGGTGTTCATTCCTTACAAACTCTTCCTCAACATAAACAAATTTCAAGATAGAAATAAATTTTTCAGATAAAACAAAAATATTATTAGATATAAAACCATTGAAATTTCTATGATGTATACTGGATAGTAATTTAGATTGGCAGAATCATACTAACAATATCATGAAAAACATTAATAAAGGAATTTATTGTTTAAAGAGACTAAAGAACAATGTAACTGAAAATATTCTGGTTATAGTTTACTATGCCTTACATTCATAGTCTGTATGCTGTGGTACACATCTATGGGGCCAAGCTTCGAACATTAAGAAATTATTTACTACTAAAAAAAAGCATTAAGATTAATCTGTGGAGTAACACAGATTTCTCATTGTAAGCCATTATTCATAAAATTAAATATTATGTCACTTCCATCCCTTATAGTTTACAAGTCTCTTCTCAACATACAAAATAAATTCAATATAATTAAAAAAAACTCCAATGTGCATTTCTATGACACCAGGAATAACAATAAATTGGAAATCAAACAATATAAATATCACAAATCATGAAAGAACTTAATCTACATAAATATAAAATTACTGTATACAACTCTTTGTCAGCGTCTTCACAACATTTATATTATAAACATTTCAAATCAAAATTAAGAAAAATGTTAACAGAAATTTGTTTATATAAAATTGAAGAATTCTTTGAACTAATGAAGAAAAATCCTGCACTACTATAATTTGTTATACACTATTATATTTTATACATCAAAGATGTAAATAAAGTATTATTATTGCTTATTCAAAGAATCGAGTTTCATTTTTCATGAAAATAAAACTAATTAATTGATACATTTCTTTACTATCGGCAATTAATCACGAAATAACTCAGATTACATGGCAATGTGTTGGTTCAAGTCGTGAGGGGGGGGCGCACTAAGATTTCTTTTGCCCCAGGTTCCGTCACATCAATGACTACAGATAGAATTCTAGCTGTAGTCATTGGTCACATCTAGGGACGGCCCTGTACGCCACAGAAGTTGCAAATGGCAGATCAACACACCAAAAAAACAACTGACTATGGTAAAAATAGTGCCTAATGAAGTGACATTGTTCGTCTGCACAGCTACCGACGGCGTTACATAAAACGATAATAAGTTTTTTTCTGTCCAGAGTGTAGCTCCCAATTTCCCCGAAGTGCTGTTACGGCGTCATCGGTAAATAATCGGAAAAATGAAGTTTATGTCACAGAACGCTCGTATGGTCGGTTGAAATTTGAAAAGTGTTCAAAGACACACATTAAGTGCTGGTGGGGATTGGAGGGGTCCCTCCAAAGCTATGGCGGGAATTGATGAATGAATGATGTCGTCTGATACATATATTTACTACTGTCAAAATTTATTTTGTTGTTTTTTGTAACTATGTGTTTTATTCCTATATGTAGCAATCATATTTAATTAATAAACTCTTACAGTAAGTATTATAATCAATTATTATCTTTATCATTCTATTTAAAGAATTTTTATCAAATCTATCATTATGAATATAACTTACTTATCTATCTGTACTCCTATCAGTTATGTGTAAAGGCCTTACACTCTAACTTTAATCAGAAAGTTTAAATTTAAATAAAGTTTATAATCTGTAGTCTATAGACATTAAAAGTGTTTCATTTTTTAAACTAAGTTAACAGACTTAAAAAAAACTAAATTGTAATAACTTAGCAATAATTCAATATTTAAAATAGCTTTTAGTAACAGGCATAAAATAAAAATAAAACTTGTAACAGATATTATATTACTATATTTTTATCTTAATCAGAATTGTTCTTTAGTAACACAACATATTGCCGCTAAATATTGAATTAGATATCTAACAAATAAAATAAATAATAACTTATGACTGTGTCAATATTCATGCTGATAAACTATGTTGATAAACAGATTATACGTCTAAGAGCTAGTTTGATATCTGTTTATGAAGAAAGAACCTTTCAGCCCTATAATAAAAAACATGATTGAAGGACAATTAAGCGGTATACATTCAAGAATGGAAAATATAGAGTGCAGCTCTAAGTACCCTTTTTTATTTATTTTTATTTATTCATAAGACGCCAAGTGTATATTATACTTTTAGACCCAAGGTACAAACTTGCAGTGTTTATGGATGAGGCAGCGGGGCAGTCAGTAAAAAATCATTGTACAGAACACTTAGCAGCAGTATGGGCAGACATTCATGGCAAAAATTCCATAGCTGATGACATTTATACTAATCAGCAAAGCAGCACTTTGACGGAGAAAGTAAAATCTTCATGTATAACAACATCGACAACATGATTGCAAAGAAAAATACTTCAAGTAACTATGTATTTTTTATTAAATAAATATTTGTATTTAAATAATTAACCACATCGCCGACTTCTTTAACAGAAAATTGCTGTAATTATGTTACTTGAATGTTCATTCAAAGTAACTTAAATTTTATTGGGCCTTCTATATACTAATGATGTTGGTTATTTTAGGTACCAAGACATCTGCTGCAATTGTTGAACTAAACCGATATTTAGATGACGGCTTCCTGGATAGAAGAAAAGTTACGTTGGTTTGGTGGAGGGACAACCAATATTTGTATCCAATTATGGGGAAATTGGTGAAAGAAATTTAACTTTGTTGGAACTTCAGTTCCTTGTGAACGGCTTTTTTCAAAAGCAGGAAACTTTCTATCTGAACGCCGGTCATGCTTGAGCTCTAAACGTGCAGAACAATTATTATTTTTGAATGGTAATATTCATGTATTTGAGTGATAAATTTTATGAAACCTATAGTGATTTGTATAAACTATAGGGGCCTATATATCTTTGTTTTTTTTTATTTATATTTCTTTAATGTCAAGTATTAATATTATATACAGTATATAGAAAATACATTTTGTTATTTCAACAAAGTAACATGCACTTTTCCTTTTATGTGTTTTAAATCCTCTGTAGGTATATTTAAATATTTCAAATTGTTTATGGTGCTGATCTAACAATAAAAAATTTTACTTTTAAAATTGGTGCAATTTCAGAAGTTATTTCAAGAAAATATGACATCGTTGTAGTATTTAAATTATATCTAATTATTTATCTTTGAAGTCGAAACTAACTTTATTTAACGATGAATTACATGTATTAATAACGTTATTTAATTCATTAGATAACTGATTATGAACTGGCTTAATTTATTTTCAGGCCAAAAACATAACCCGTTAAACAACAGTCAATTAATAGTAAACACTAACTCAATTTAAAAACAACAGACAACAAATATTGAAACGTTGAATAACACAACGCCAGCTGCAATGATTGAAAACGGGAAGTCGACAACAGTTGCCAAAATAACAGGTTGCCGCAACCTGTAGTCGGCTGGCTGAAAACCCTTATAACACGTTGCCGGGAAACAACGACAATTTCCATCTCTAATTTGACAACAACACCAAAATCCATTTCCCCCACCACAACTCAATATGTGTCTTTGAACGCGTCTTTCATGTGTTTTCTTGTATTCTTCATATAAGCTATTAAGGCAATTTTGCATCCATAGTTTTTTTTAGTACAGTTTAGGTATACTAAACTGTAAAATGCAACCATCAATATAGCATAATTTAGACATTACTATTTTTTAAATGTTGATACCATTACAAAGCACAGGAAAATATATATAATAAACTCAAATAGAATTGGCGGGTCAAGGTCAGGTTTAAAATAAACCAGCTGGCATTATTTGTCGTTCATAAACGTAAAGGACAGAGAATGTTTACTTCTCCCACCACAGTTCCCCTTCAGCCACAGTGAGCTGCGGGGTACAGTCACGTACAAAATATATTATATCAATGATGGTAAAATATTTTAACTATGGTTAGAACAAATTTAATTAAGTTTGATGGAACTGACAGTTACTCTAACATTTAAACCATTAAGAATACTTCAATACAACTCAATTGATTAAACGACAATATTTTTCTATGGTTCGGTTCCAGCGTAAGATCCTAACAAACCAAAGTTATGATAATTATATAAATCATGTGAACTCAGCCATTACTTCAAACCCTAAATCTTTCTGGGGCTTTATAAAGAGGATGACGTCATCGTCCCAAGCTTCCTTCCTCCTCAGCTTCTCACTATAACTTAGGAAATCAGATGAACCTGTCCTCAATCGTGATTGAAACATCCGACGTTGAGAAGAAACTTTCTGAACTCAACCAATTCAAGGGAACTGGCCCTGACGACATACCTGCATCTGTCCTGAAACACTGTTCAACTTTACTTGCCCCTCAACTAACCGCACTTTTTAATAAAAGTCTTCATGCTGGGGTCTTCCCCAATGCACTCAAAGAAGGCTATGTCGTGCCCATCCATAAATCTTCATCCAAGGGAGAGGTCACCAGTTACCGACCAATTGTTATTCAACCTGCTCTGGACAAAGTTTTTGAGTGCCTTCTCATTACAAACTTATTTTCCACCTACAAGCTCTGATAATCCCTGAACAGCACGGATTTGTATCGGGGAGATCGTCTCTCACCAATCTAGCTCTCCTCCAACATTTAGTCACCTCTACTTTAGCTTCAGGAAACCAGGTCGACTGCATATACTTAGACTTTTCGAAGACGTTCGACACTGTTAGCCATGAACATCTTATTGCAAAGTTGGAGGGGTTTGGGATCAGCGGCAGTCTACTCAGATGGTTCAGCTCATATCTGAGCGGCAGATCTCTAAAATTCAAATTCAAGGATGCATTGTCTGATCCATTTGTGCTCTATCTGGAGTGCCACTCTCATCTCGGGCCTCTTCTATTCTCCTTGTTCATCAGTGATATGGTGGATGTACTCGACTCCAACTGTCTCCTGTTTGCTAACGACTTACAGATTTTTAGAATTGTTCGCTCGGATGAGGACTGCTCTCGACTTCAGACATGTCTTCGGCGTGTTGAGGATTGGTGTACCGATAACAGCATGAGGCTTAACGTTAACAAGTGTGTGGTGGTTACATATAGTAGAACTAGAAGGCCTGTTGATTACAATTACTGCCTAAGCAACCTGCCCCTCGCTAGAAGCGACAGCATTCGAGATTTAGGGGTTGTATTGTGTGCGGATCTGAGTTTCTCACGGCGTATCGATGAAATTTGTTCTAAAGCCACCAGGGTCTTGGGATTCATCATGAGATCCTCCAGGTGTGGATTGAGTATAGAGGCGCTTCACACGGTGTACATTTCTTTGGTGAGGTCGAAACTTGAATATTGCAGCTCTATATGGTCACCCCACCAAAAGTGCTACATCCAGAGGCGTATTTGAAGATTTGCCGCCCCCCCCCACCCAGTGGCGTATTTCACGTTTTGCCGCCTAGGGGATATAGCGGCTATCTGCCCCCCCCCTGCCCTTTGTTTGTATCATAGCTAATGTTGTACTAAAAACTTAGTAGGTAGTAGGTATCAACATAAGCTGAACACTAAGTTAAAACCAATTTATTTTAATCGTGTTATTAATTGAAATGTTAGTGGTGTATTTTAGTTTACAAATGTTGTAATGTTTTAATATGACTAATTTAGTAGAATTAGTTCACCCATGTGTAGGCCGCTTAACTGTAAAAAATTTTAGTTTACCCACCTGCAATATCTCAGAATATAATATAGATGACTGGCGAAATCGGTTAGTAGTTTAAAGTGTAATAATGTTCACAGTTCCATTCAACTCCAGACTCCCCATACTTCCTTGTACAGTCACACTGTGCACTAAACCACAACCAAATACAGTACGGTACCATACACTATAATCTGCGTTTAAAGGGCGCGGCGCGTCACACAGCGAATTCGCGAAGAGGAAGAGAATCTCCAGTCAGAATCGAGGCCGTTTCAGGGTGGGGGTGGGGTAGGGGCGCGAGTTGGCGGTGAACATCAGACATACATACGTCTTCCTCTTCCCCGGACCCGCCTATCAACAAAAGTACACAACTTCTGCCGCTCTCGCTCTATACATACATTCGTAACACAGTTAGATGACAGCCGTAACTTGATAACATTTTGTAAAGAACAGTACTTTGTACTTGACATTGACGCCCTTAATTTTCAAATATTCTCAAAATACCATTACATGCCTGGTAACTTCCAACTCCTTTGCCCCCCCCCCTAAATTCTGCCGCCCTGGGCTACAGCCCCTATAGCCCCCCCCCCTTAAATACGCCACTGGCTACATCGATCGTCTGGAGAGCATTCAGTGCCATTTTCTACGTCTCATCGGGTGTAGGATGGGGTATATATACCGGGATGTACCTACCCAGGACATTAGAAGGTTTCTTGGACTTGATACTCTAGCCACAAGGAGAGAAATCAGCGATGCCATGTTTCTATTCAAGATACTAAGTGAACAAATCAACTGCCCTGATCTGCTTGCGCTGATTGACCTACAGTAGAATCACTTTAACAAAAATCGCCTCGCGCAGGTTGCGTGGCGGCGGTAGTGTCTGGGGTGGGGTGTGAGGAGCAGAGCGGAAAACAACAACGCGCTACTAGCCTGCCTGCGTATTTTCGGCTGGTCAATGGTGGTGCAGTGACACGAAGCAATAAAACAATAGGTGTGGCCAGCCGTTGAGGAGCGGTGAAAGTCCACATTCCAATCCCTTCCGCTGCAAATTAGCCCTTCAACGAAATGAACAACACATTGGACTGCAGGCACGGATCCAGAGCAGTGAATTGGGGGGGGCGAACCTGCCGGGGGGTCCGGGGGTCCTCCCCCGGAAAATTTTTGCTATTTTAACGTCCTAGAAGTATTGTTTTTAGCAGTTTGGGGTGTGTTTTTAGGGTTTAAATATAGAAGAATACCTAAGTTCTGTAATCGAAAATAAGTTTGGCATAAATTTATTTCAACAGCTGATTAATGACACTAGTATAAACAATTAATTGTCAAATTGCCATAGGTATTGCCATTGATACTTCTTAGAACATCTGGGTAGTTTTCTGATGTAATTTCCAAATAAATTGTACAACTTCGAAATAGCATTTAAGTATATACATTTAATATCACAACTATTAAATAATAAAATGGATTCCATTGGAATGTTGTATTGTTAAAATTTTATGGAAACAGTTCAATGAGCAACAACTTAAACATAGTTTGGACATAGTTAAACATAGTTAACTGTGTAGAGTTACATTTAACACATTCATTACACAACCATTAATATAATAACTCAACTATCAAATCAATGTCGTCTGTCAATCAGTGTCTCGGCGTCTCGCCACTACGTCAGCGCTAGACACGCAGTGTTGCCGGCGAAAATATATAGGCCTACCAATTACCAACCGACGACTCGGAAATTCTCCTTTCTACAAACTCAGACTACACATCCGAATATTATATATACTGTAATATTATTAAGATGGTAACAATTCATTACGGTAAATCAAATATTTTATTAACATTTTATTCTAAGCGTGTAGGTACATTTTTGCTTTTTTCCGTTTGGGGGGGCGATCGCCCCCCCCTTAAATCCGTGCCTGTTGGACTGCCCCAACATAATCGCATATGGTAAATATTCAATGATAATGGTAAAGTTTGGTGAATTATTTTGTTGAAAAAATCTATCCATCAATTAACCAACAGAAAGATTGTATTATGTACTATTTTTTAATTTTCTGTTACGTTTATTATTACGGTTTAATCTGAGTAAATTATTTCATTGTTATGTTTGCAGTTAAGATTAAACTAACTTAATTTTACTTGATATAATGAGCGACAAACAAACATATTTCTAATAACTTGCATTAATAATTTACTCTAATAATTAACATTGTGTCACTAAAGAAATTTTGGAATTTAAACGATATTAACTCACAAGTTAATATTTCGTTCCTGGTCTAAAACTGGTCGAAAGACAGTTCCCTCTCGGTTCCCATGTCTTCAACTCCGCTCATGGCTCCATCTCCATCACTGAAGCTAACTTCATTGGTGCCACCTCCATCTTCGCCGTTACCACTGGCACATAAACTACCACAGTCACTGTCACTGTCTTCATCTAAGTTTATGACAAAACGTTCTGACACATTGTCCAGCGTCCCTTCGGCTGCAATGTACTCGTCCTCTACCTTTTCTACATGTGAACATCGAGATTTCCATTCTTAAAAAAAATTCAAGTTAACGTTTGTCTTATTTTACCAGGCGAAGTTAGGGCTAAGAAGTCCTCTCTAACACTTAACCTGGGGACTAACGGCGTAACGTAACTTCCGAACCACAGGAGCGGCAGGGCAAAATCTACTAGTGGTCATATCGGGAATCGAACCCGGACCGGCAGCGTGGCAAGCCAGTGCCTTAGCCCCATATCTACGGCCGATCCTTGAGTTATGGAGTTGAACTTTTCCAAAGTAAGTTGTGTTACAGAATCTATTGTAAATTTGATATTTGTCTTTTTAATGTGTGACTTGACTGTGGCCCATATAATTTCAATCGGGTTCAAGTCAGGGTGATAAGGAGGAAGTCTAAGTACTGTATGGCCGGCTGCTGCTAAGATGTGATCTGTCTTGTAGGTTACGAATTTTGGTTTGTGTTGTTTTATGAGGTCGTACAATTCGGGTTTTAGTAGATTCGAAGAATGATGAATACCTCGCTCAGACAACCATCTCATCATATCAGCTTTCAACGAGAACGAAGTCGGTGCTGGGTTTATTTGTTCCCGGTGGTAGGGAGCATTATCAATCACAACCACGCTATTTGTTGGTAAATTTGGTATTAACTTTTCTTCTAACTATTTAGTATAATTATTTTTATTCATGTCGTCATGGTAATCGCCTTTCTTCATTCCAGACTTAAACATTAAGAGAGCACCCGGAATAAAGCCCATTTCCCCGCCAGCATGAATCACAATTACTCTCTGTTCCTTGCCCACTGGTTTTTTTTTAATCCCTCCGATTCACTTTCAGTCCATGATTTTTCGGAAGAGGAAGAACTATAAAAGTATGTCTCATCATTGTAAACGATCGGACGATTTTCTTCACGATACTCTTTTATCTTACGCAAGTATTTTAATTTAGCTAATCTAATGTCGGATTTTTCCATCAACAATTTTCTGTTAGTTTCAGTTTTTTTCCATCTAAATCCGAGATTGCGAACTACTTTCCTCAGACTTGTTATTCCACCCGAAAAGTTAATTATTTTTTCAAACCCGAAGGATTCCTTTCAAAGTGGGCCTCTCTCCCTCTAATATGTGAAAATTGTTAATTGTCCGTCGCACAACACACAAATCAAAATTGTCCAAACCCGTTATTGGACTTTTCTTAGGTATGTTTTACCTTGGCGTTACGAACTTCCTTTCTTGTCCGGGTGACTGGGCAGCTTCCTTGACGATTTTATATGCAGAACTATGGGATATTCCACATGCTTCTGCCACTTCTGAGAGCAACTTCTACTCCGATAAATCTTCATTTTTCTTCTTTAAATAACTTTATACATTGTAAATAATACTTCGCGTATGACTATGAATAACAGATCTTTTTTATTTGATTTACTAGTACTACTACCCGGCTGCACATTCATTATGTTCCAGAAACTATATACACTATGCACTAAACGATTACACTAAACACTCATTTACAAAACTAAAAAATTAAAACTAAAATAAATTTCGTGACACTAAACATTAAAGCTAATGTTTTTAGAACCGCGCGTAGTACTCTGTCAGCTTGCGAACCTTACGAGAAACTGCATGGGATGACTGAGCTGTTACGTGCCAGTGCATGCGCATTGGCGACGTCGTCCACTGCGCACACATCGCAACGATTTTTCACAAGATGATTTACCTGTACATGTCCCGCCACCTAGATCCACTCGCTCCAATATGCTGTTTGCTTGCCAACACTGTTCCACGAACTATGAACTTTATAGCCCTCTGCCTAGACTGCATCGAATCGGTAATCGACTCTGCCCATATGTGGACTTCTTTGACTGCTGTCCACACTCCACAGGATGTCAGGAGGATTGTGTCTTCGGCTCTCGAGGAACAGTAATCTCGCTCTGCTGTGATCTAGTTGTACTGGTCTTTTATAGCGTCTATTTTTCTGTCAATGTTATCAGATCTTTCTGTTACTAGTCAATATTATTCTGCTGTTCTAATGTATTTTTGTTATTTTGCATGTATTGTTATTGTAAAAATGGTGTAACCGTAAATAAATAAATAAACACAATATAAGATCCAATGTAAACACTTTGGCAAATGGGATCATTGTTGTTATGACTGACAGTGCGTGGCGGGGGACAAATTCTGTCGCACGTGCGCTGTCGCAGGCCGTCAACAATAAATCGGATATTTGTGTAATGTTTTTATTTTGAAACAAAACATTCTTTACAGTTAAAACAGGTTGATAAACTTTCATTTATAATTTTGTTTATTTATTTTTACAATTATTTATGTAACAATTATTATTTATAAATAGTTTTATCTCTGTAAGTAGGCTAATCATTTATATGTCATAAATTGCTATGTCACAGGCCAAAACAGAGTTTAGTTTTTTTGAGTAGGGTTATTTTGAATTGTAAACAACACCAAAGCAGAAGGTGCAATACCAGCAGTCAATTAATGTTGACCTTGAACCGCCACTTCTATTGTTCTATTTGAATTTATTATAGTACTCTACAAAAATATTCTTGGCTGCCGTTGTCATGACAACGATCTATTGTTTACTTATGTCAGTCTAAAGTGTGTATTTAAAACACTTATGAGTACAACCTCAGTATAAAAACTACATAAACATGGATAGTTCAACTTTTGCTTTTATACACTTACCAGAGAAAGAGTGCAAATCATTGGCTGCTAAAGAAACAAAAGAGTATTTAATGAAATGGTCCATGAAGGGAAATCTAACAGTGCAGTACTACAGTTTCAATCAGCCCTTCCATATACATAAAAAAGATACGTTTGTCTATGATTTCTTTACAGATTCCGTAGTTTATTCAACACTCATTTATAATCAAACACCTATTGGGACACCAGCCAGTTCTATCACCACTGAATCAGTTCCTTGCACGATTCTCACTATGGAATTTTTCGATAGGCTACTAGATCCTGAAAACGGTGTAGTTAGAAGTGACCGAAAATCAATTATTCAGTGCCAAGGAGATGATGAAGGAGGATTCATCATTGATGACAACTTAAGGTATACAATCCTCAAAGAAGATAGTAAGTACTTCAGTTTGTACAATGAATCAGATCGAAAACAGTTTCTTTGGAGAATCTTTTGCCACTTGTGTCTTGGTGGGGAGTGGTGTCAATATGAATTCAATATTGAACCCTATTTGACTACTACTAAAAATATTTATAAAGATATCGTCTCTGTCGAGCGGGTAGGTGATTCCACTGATTTGGTAATACGTTCCATTGTTTTAAAGGTTCAAGCTTATGATGAGAACAAAAAGCCTTTAATTCCCACTCAACCAATTAATCCACAAAACTTTGTGTATCTAATAATCGACCCATTCAAGCGATCAGTAACAGTTTTTACTCACTGTTATGGACAAAGTTGTTATGAATAACATTGTAGTATCCCTATTACTTCTGAAATTAGTATTTTTCTGTATGCTTGAAGTAAACAAATAACTATCCCAGTTTTTATTTTATTCCCTGGTTGTTACTTAGTAATAATAAATAAATTCTAGCCTTTCACTCAAATTACGTACCACACAGTAAATCTGAGTGATGGACAAGTGAGCGTTAAAATAATATTATTGTGAAAAGACAACTAGTAAAAAGAGAGTACAAAAATATTTTGTCCTAAAACAAATTGTTATTTCTTTTTGCATTTATTGTGTTAAACTGAGACAGTTTTTAATAAACAACAATAATTGTTGTTAGGGCCCAAGACCCAATAGTACCACGAGGTTAATAACAATATAAGTGTTTCGAAAGAAAGTGAATACTGTGACGACTCAAACGAGTAGGCCTACTACAGAATTACAATTAAATTACAAAAACTGTATAAAATGTTGCTCTATCAAACCATTTAATTGTTTTCATGCAAATTTTAAAAAATTATTATTGAGAGATGGTACTGAAATACTTCATAAATAAATATAAAAAAGGTTGAGCTGGCTATGCATTTTCGTATCCTTTGTGTGATTCTAAACTAAAAATCAAGAATAATATTTGTTCAATTTCTGCTTTGTTTAGCAGCTAGACGCCATTTTGTTTTTTTCATAAAATGAGTTGTATCATTGTTGTTATCTTTACAATTGTTAGAAAACTCCATAAATGGGTTCATATTAGAAGGTAGTATTTAATAAAATATTATTTTTGAAACTAACATTATTATTTTCAAAATGGTGTGCATTTTATTTTTATTTTAAAAAATATCTAAAAAAACCACTGATTTTATAAAATTGAGTAAGACACAAAAATGTTGTTAAATGACTTTCCCTTACACAACGGTACCTCATTTGTAAAAATCGCTTAGGAAATAGCTACTTTATGAAGTAAACTTTATTCTGATACTGTCAAATTTGTAGTCATTTAGTTTGCATATGAATGAAGGTTAATTCATAAAATAGTTCTTTTTTAAGTGATTTTTACAGATGAGGTATCATTGGAAAGTGAAAGTCATTAAACACCTTATTGTGTCTTGCACAATTTTTATAAAACCAGTGGTTTTTTTAGATACTGTATTTGTTAAAATAAAATGCCCGCTATTTTGAAAATAGTAATAATTTCAAAAATATTTCTTTATTGAATACTACTTTCTAACATGAGCTCGTTTACTGAGTTTTGTAACAATCGTAAAGATAACAACAAATATACAAATTGTTCTATGAAAACAACAAAATGGCGCCTGGCTGCTAAACAAAGCGGAAATTGAACAAATATTAACCTTGATTTTTAGCTTGGAATCACACATATAATATGAAAATGCATAGCCAGCCCAACCTTTTTGTAACACCCTGTATCAGAAAGTACTTTCAACCTCTATAATAGTACAGAATAGCCCTTAAGTTGTCTTTTAAGAAGTACATCTGTTATTATAACTTTTATTTCATTATAAAAGCTAATTTTTTAATTACTTTCTGTCTTGTCTAAATAAATAATGCAATAAATTGTGCACCAGTAAAATGTTTAAACAAAAATTAAAACGTTTTTAAAATGCAACTGTAATTTATATGTTGATTACATTTAATTAAACTTATTATTTAATAATATTTATTCAATATAGTATAATATATTATATTTATTATATTCTATATGTAATACCCTTGATTATATACGCACCTTGGTGCGTATATAATCAAGGGTAATACCTCGTTTGAGGTTTTATATAATAACGATTATTATAAAATTGGGTCTTTGACACACTAATTCTTTAATTGTCACTTGTGTAAAACAGCAGTTTCAAGGTCAATAACAGCAATTATAGTCTGGAAGAGAATAAATTTTGACGCTTGTTCACACATTTATGACTAAACTATCATGTTTACGAGAGAAAGTAGAAAATGCTTTCTTTTTTATACAACTTGTTAAAAGTAATATTTATGTTCCTATATTATTCTCTGAACCAATACATCTCAAGCTTTAAACTGGTACTATAACAACTGTCTCAAAAATTACACTTCTTACAGGACTGACTGTGTCTCCAGGAATTTATTTTTATAGAATACTTACTATAGCATTTTTCTTTTCTATTACCTAATTTTTAAAATATATTTTTATATGCAAAATCTTCTATAGATCAGAATAAGATTGAATTAGGAATACATCATATGACAAATGCTTTTGTGTACTGTATATAATTTGTTTTTTCTTTACAATCTGTTCAATCTTAGATCTGCGGTTTAAGATGAGTTAAAGGTTATGATTATAGTAAATTCCTGTTTAGATGAGCAAATCAGGCACTTACCTTAAAATTCTAAATCCACTGTTAAAAGAGCTTACTTAAGAGAGTTAATACAAACTTTTATTACTCTAATCCTATGATACTATGCCCTGTTCTTTTTTATTTATTGGGACCCTCTAAATTTCATAATGTCATAATGAATTGCCTCCAGACCACTGTCTAGTTATACTTGAGGTTTATATTACCTTATATTCAGTCAAGTGGTCCAACATGTCATCAGATGGCGACCGGTTTCGACTAACTCATGTAGTCATTCTCAAGTCGAACATTCATAAAATCTTCACTCTTCTTAGGTCGTCAGAAGTCTTAAAAAACACTGAACACTGACGAACGAAACACAAACTCCTAAAATTTCTATGTGGTTTATTTCAAGCATTAAAGTTTTTGTTTGCAAAGTTTGTAGTTTCTTACTTCATAGCTAAAGGTTTTCAGTTTGATCCATATCAGAGTTATAACAGATTTGAAAGGAATCAGCTGATAGCCACTGGCTGTTGATTTGTCATTGGGCAATATGTGAACACTTGCTAAGGAATAGTCGGCCTTAGTTTGAAACAAAGACTACATTCGCTCACCTGCACTCATCACACTCATTAGAAATTTATATTCAAGAATATTTTGAAGATTTGCTTCCTAAGAACGAATCACATGACTAGTTAATTAGCTCAACCTAGTGTTTAGCTTAGCTTCCTACACTTAATTTTTCTAATTATAGATAATCTGTTAAGAAAACAACCTACCGATAAGAAAACAACCTACCAATTGCACTGGTGGGAGTAAGATGCATGGAGTGTTGGAAGTACAGTTCCACCTCTGCATAATACCATTAAAAAATTGTTATGGCAACTAAGAAGACAGTAAGCCATGTGTTAGCAGTGCAGTAGCAAGTCCCGCCCATTAGCCTAGTTATCAGCAGTAGTGACCATCGGTTGGTTTAATGATTAAATTAAATCATTATTTAGTATTCAATTAACAATTAATAATAGCAGTAACACAATGAATAATAATAATAATATAAACAATAAATAACAATCAAACAAACTTTTACAGTTCTTCTTTTCAACTGAACACTAGCGTAAGTTAGTCACGCCCGTGAGGTAAGGCAGCTCAGTGGTTTCCCCTCGATGTTTAAACAAAACACGTAGGTAGATTACTGTTTGTCCCAATTATAGTCATTTTCATGTTGTGATGTTTATTGCAAAGGTTATTAATTTTACAGATTAAATAACAGCAACAGCATTTATTTTCATATAACACAATACAAAAGTATAAATGTATAAAAAATAAAATATATGACCCTGTATATTGACACCAATTATAAATATAAACACTCGTTTATGGTCAACCATTAATCACAATTTATTTATTATTTAATTATTTGCTGAGACACAATTTTTTTAAATCCCTCCCAGATAGTAGTATGAATACATAAAGTGTGATGTCAATTTATTTTAAACCTCATGAATATTATTTATTATGTTGACTGATGCTAACTGTAAATAAATAGTATTCTATTACTTTTCTGGTTCATTTTTGTTTAATTAGCTGTTTGTAAAAACATTTAGTTGAAAATTACAATACAACGAATTTCAGTATGACTTATTGAGACAATCTTAAACCTACGACATCCATTTTTCAAAGCTATAAACTAGTTTGAAAGTAAGTTTAATGTAAATTTAACCTAAACTAGTGTTCAAATAAACAGTAGCTCTGAGTATCAGAATTAAGATTAAAGAATTATATTAAACAAATTACCATCATGCAATAATTGATAACAATGAAAATTGAGAAACATAGTAATATATTGTTTTAAAGTCTTACTTAGTATGAGCTGTGAACCCAATTTGAATGTACATTTTTAAATACTAGATCAGAATGTAATAACTCTGTTCAGAAGAGATACTCTATAAAACTATGGTGGATTACACTTAATAAATGTAAGAATATACTACTTACTGTATTCAGTTTAACAGCTCAAATAGTATTCTGCACACTGTTTGAGCTAATTGATAAAGTAAAGAAGGTAAAACAAAAGTAAAAATAAAAGCAATTTTTTAAATTTGATATTTTGTAGTAGTACTTAGCTTTTACATTAATATAGAGTCTCTATCAATAAAAATTCTAATCACTTCAGTAAGAGGTAAATTTTTTTAATTAAAGAAATATCACTTTTTTAGGGTTTAGGTTTCAAAAATATAATTTAAGTCTGTGCATTTTTAATTATATCTATTGTTATCTCTCATTCTTAGAGATGGGGGGAGGATTCTTTACATCTAAAGTCTGATTTCTTTTATCAACTAACTCTGCATAGAATTAGTATGATGCTTATCACTACTATTTAATTGTAGACGATTATAATTTAGAATAATTGTGAAACAATATTCAACATTTAGAATTAAATTAAAAATTAATAGCATTATTTGTTTATTTTCAATTAATTAATTTTATTTTTTATTTATATTGTTAAAATATAAATGTGGATTAAAAATAAAAAAAAGGTCATGATCACTATTCAAGTAGTACAGCTAATCAATAGTCAACGGCAATTTTAATGGTTAATGAACGTTGTTTATCTTATATTAAAAACTTGGAACCAGACTGTTTGACAAAAAGCAGAAGAAGAAAACAAATACACACACCTGTGCTTTTTTAGGGTAATTCTTCTCAATCAGAGTAATTGATTTCAAATTTTTAAGATTTCAAACTACAGAATAATCTTATAAGAATTATTACCAAATCAAACACTAGAGCTTCTTGCAAGCCACTTTTTAAATCAATAAAAAGTTTTACAGGGTGAGTCATGTATGGTGTCCTAAATGGATAACTGGAGAACGGTGTGAGCTACAATAAAACTGACAATACCAAACACCACTAAGTTATGTGTAGGGAATCCCATGAAAATAGTTTCATTTAATTCTATTTACAGAATATGCCAAAACTTGTGGTTCGGATTCCAAATCTCAAAATTTTCAAATGCAAACGTAAATCACATTGTACATAATTTTAAAGCTCCTTTACAAAGAAATTTTATTGAGAAAAAATGTTGTAAAAATATTTAACCATTACAAAATGGCGGACCAAAACATAAAAATTCAGCTATTTAAAAAACCACTCAATTTTTTTCTGTTTTTGCAATACAATATTTAAACTGAAAAATTATAGTTATTAAGTAAATTTCCTACAAAATGACACGCCACATGATAATTTTGGACAATCTTTCTTACCCCCAAAAATATAAATATTTTGAAAAAGTTAAAAAGCTGGTAACTCAAAATTCTTAAATGAAAAGGTATGTCATGTTGTACCTCATTTTAAAAATAAAATTTTTTTACATTCAAACCATCTATCCATTTCTAACCGTTTTGGAATTATAGCTCATAACTGTTATTTTAAGAAATTTTTAATGCTGAAATTGTAAACTTATTTGCTCTATTATTAGGAACTATTATAACAATCGGTGTATGTATTGATTTAATTTAGGTGTCAACATTCATAATGAAGCAACATAAATAGGAGGTTTTATACTGCTAATGATAGTAAAACAATCATCCACATCAAGTACAGGTAGTTATGCACTTTCTTTTCACCTCAAAAATAAAAATGTTTGTTTCAAAGTGATTAAAAATCTATTAGATCAAATTATCGGGGAGGATCATTTTGTAACATTCAATTGAATTATTAGCTTTTTTGTAAATAAATAATTTTGATCCATAAAAACAATTGTGACAACATTAATTTTGCATATCCTTCATAATATTTGACATACATGTTCATTTGGGTACATCTGAGATAGCCTACCACTCGCATGTATCTTGAGTGAAAACATATATAAATTTGCGTTTGTTGGTTAGTAAAACAAATACAAAATTTTGTTAGGCCAGTAAAAATTTTAAATAACATAAATATATCACAAATACTATGTTGTCAATTTTTTTTAATTTTTCAGTAAAAAACATTACTTCTGCAAAAAACTATATAATTAGAAAATTCTTCGCCCATTTTACAAAAGGTCTTTTTATTATGTTTGGTGAGTGAAAATTGCATAGGCCTATACAATTATGTTTTATTATGTATAATTAGCAACAGGATCACATTTAGTTTGACATCAAGTTATTGTAGGCCTATATCAGTACACCTACTTTCATTTTAATATTTTATTTTGTGAACATACAGGTGTACTGGCATTTGTTCACAACAAAAAAACTATGCTTAAGTAGCACTTTAAAACGAATTTTGTAGCATACGTCACTTTGTACGGGGACTAGCATTTATGGGGTTAAATACAATTTAAAATCCAATAACAGAATTGAAGAACTTTTTTACTACAAAATAGTCAATAAACTTAAAAAAAGAGTTGTTCAGTGGGATTATGTAAGCTAAATATATAATATTTTATTTTAGCTATTGCTACCACCAACTTCCAAACTAATCAATCAGGATCACCAGGTCTCCTGGTACATACTGTAAGTGTGGGCGGGTGGGTCAATTAAGTGGTAGAGAGGACTCTATAGTCCTAACTTCGCCTCCAATAAAGCCATATTTCATTTCATTACATACATGAACATCATTATAATGAACCATACATCTTAACTTGCAGTGTTCACATACCAAACTCAACAGATTCACAAATACATTTATTTTCAGTAGTATCATTTACTAATTGCATAATGGAACTATGAGACTTTACAAGGACCAGTTAATGTTATAAAATAGCTTTAAGTTGATATAACATAACATACTAATTTACTCTAGATACTAGAAAAATTGAAGTATTATTAAGTAGTTCATAGTTAACTATTCACCTTTGTACTTGGGTTTCCTTTTCTCTTTAAATGCCAGAAGTCCTTCAATCCTATCCTGTGTTGGAATTACTTGAGCATAACAAAGCTGTTCTATCTTGCAGCCTGTGGCTAAATCAGTCTCTAAACCCTTGTTGATGGCTACTTTTGCCATTTTTACCCCTAATGGTCCATTTAAAATAATCTGACGGGCTATTTCTAACGCTTTTTGGTAAGCTGCATCAGATGACAAATTTTGTTTTACCGCATGATTAGCTAATCCTATTTCTACTGCTTGCTGACCATCAATCACTTTTGCACAAAAAATTAGTTCCTTAGCGAGCGACGCATTAATTATTCTAGGCAGTCGCTGGCTGCCTCCTGCTGCAGGCAATATAGCCCACTTAGTTTCAACAAGGCCAAGTTTTGCATTTTCAGAAACTGTTCTGATGTCACATCCTAAACAAATTTCAAGTCCACCACCAAAAGCCACTCCATCTATTGCAGCAATAGTGGGGATTTTTAAATTTTCTATCGCTGTAGCTAGCAAACTTAGCCGCTCAACAGTTGCTGCTACCTCACTGTTTGAGAGCTTTAAACGCTCTTTCAAATCTGCTCCAGAGCAAAAAATCCCTGATACCAAACTTCGAAGGATCAATACGCGTGCATTATCATATGAGTTTATTTGATCAATGGCTTGAAAAATAGATGCTGTCATGGAAGATCCTAATGCATTTCTTGTAGAGGGTCTATTCAATCCAAATACAACAATACCTGCATCATCACCTTTTAATAAGTCAACAGTTACTTCATTTACAGAATTACTGGAAGAAATCATAGTAGAATTTCTTAATTTTGTTGTACTTATCAAACTTCGAGTATAAACTAAACTTTTCTTCCACAGATTTACAGACATCATCAGTTTATTCATCTCAATTCAAATTAGGCTACTAAGCAAAAAATTAATTTTGAACTATGGATTAGTTAAACACATGTTTCTTTACCTTGATCATAAAGGATCCGCTCAATACTAAATACACTATAATCTTAGGGTTAGATGGGCTCTAAACATTCTGCCTAAAAAAAATTTTTTTCATATCGTTTCTTCTGTTATAGCATGTCACCAATTGATAACGATAGCTTATCATCAAATTGGTAATAGTTGTCTGCTAGTGCCCATCTGCCCGATCCCACTTATGTTGTCATTCGGTTCAAGTCCATTTGAATGTTTTTTTTCTTTTGTGTAAATGTCAAACCAATAAATTTTTTTAACACTTATTCCAGGATCAATATTTACATATTATACACAGAAAATGTAACAGGTGGAATAATAACATTATCGGGTTCGCTAATATATGAGTCGCCCTCTAACATGAATAACAAACAATGACTTAATGTGTTGTATAAAAAAAGATATAACATATTTAAGTAAGTTAAATAAACAAAATCAGTGTTACATATAAATGGCTAAATCAGTCTATCACGTCTTGGGGAAATCTGGCTTTCAAACGCCAGTACAAAGTAGGTTCTCCAATGTGAAAGGTAATAGCTCCTGGAACCAGAGGCGGCTCCAGGGGGGGGGCAGTAGGGGCAATTGCCCCCCCCGAAACCCCAGGAAGATTGGTTTTTTAATTAAAATTTTTAAAGTTTTTAGGTCAAAATTAAACGCAAATTTTTCTTGTTATTTCCTAAGTTTTTAGAATCCTGTCTTTTGGTAAATTTCATAGGCAAAACTGAAAATGTTTTTGATAAATATTGGTGTAAGGAGTTTGCTTATAAAACTCATGTGGCGTTGGTAGTTCCTTCGTAAATATAGTAGTCGCAATATGCATGGTAACGTACTCGTACTTATTACACGAGTGGGTGGTAGCACTGTCTAATTCCTAATCCCCCTCTCCTCTCTTCACACACCTCACACTCACAGTCTCCCACTACTTCTCAAGCCAACTCAGAAATAGGCAGTTTGAGGTTAGGTGGAATATTCGCTGTGTTAAGTGTGCTGTATCGAAGTTGTTTGATGTTTTGTACTTGATGTGATCTGTTGAGTTTGTGTGCAAGCCTTCAACTTAAAATGGAGGTAAGTGTGTACATTTTAAATAGTTTCCTACATATGACCAATAAAGAATTATTTTACGCTTATTCTTGAATGAAAACACTTGTACCGGTTACCGGTAGTGATGGGCCAGAAATCACGACCTGTGATTTGATCACCGTGATTTTAGAATCACAGGTCGACCTGTGATCACGGGTCCAAACCAAACCGCTCAGTACAGTGATTTGCTACGTCATCAGCTCACCCGCTCCGGCTCTTCTCAAGTGAACTGCCAATGTGACTGTTCTACTTGACTGAACTGAACTGACTGAACGAGAACGACTGAGCTGTAAATTAGTTTGCTTTCTTGCCGTCTGCTGTAGAGCAGCGCTGCAATTCGTTTCTGGTTCTGCTCCAACTTTATTTATTTTGAGACTAATGCTTATAATTAATGTTATATTAACCCTCCAAGTGGCGGTCAGAAACACTCTCAGTGGCGGGCTAATTAGAGTGAATTTGCATACTGCGACTAAAAGCTTCGTATAAAAGTCTCAAGTAATCAAAATAGGTCATATTATATATCAAATTAAAGCTTATAACATGCACAACACAATAATAACATAGTAGAAGTACTTACCAAAAACTGGAGTGAATAATTTTGTGTTAAATATAAAAAATGTTTTTTCAAAAAAAAATTTTTTTTTAGAGTGCCCAATTAGAGTACATGTCGAAAATTGATACAACAAAAGTGAGATAGCCATTTTTTTCTAAATGTTATTGTGAACAAGAAAATGTATAGTTTGTCAATACTACTATATATAATAAAAACACAAAAAAATAATAAAAGAACTATGTACACAAATATTTTTTCAACAGCTTCAGTCGGAGTCAGACACATCTACTACTCTCCTCTTCTTTCCAGGCCTAAGAGGCCTCCAATAATGCCCTAAATATGGAAAACATTCCCTGTGCACTCCACAGTTGCATGGTGGGCATCAAAAATGGCTTTTGCCCCCTTTTTTTATGCCCACAAACAACACAGTCTCTCACTGTGTCCAGGTAAGTGTGCTATCTTGTGTTCAGCGTCTCCAGATGGTCCAGGAGCTGGTACAGGGGGGAGATTTTGATTTCTATGGGGCTCTACTAAGCTACATACAACGTCTGATAAGTAGTCCTTTCTTGGTAAGGGATTGTCTGAGTTTTTGGAGTATAAAATGTAAGAGTTTAGGAGAGACAAGTCGACTAGATTCGTAAAGAGTCTCTTCCAGTATTTCTTTGTTGTCCTTGAGCAAGAAACATGATATATATAAACTTATCACTAGTACTATATAAAATTATACTTCAGAATCTGCTTTTTCATTTAATATAATCGGCAATGCGTTTTGGACACCTATGAGCCATTTAAACACGTAAACAAAAAAGGCTTACGTTGATAGACGCTGTAGCGTCTCTGCCACTTTGCGGAAGGGGGAGATAGACGCTACAGCGTCTTACGCCACCTGGAGAGTTAATTAACATTTCTATCAAACTGATATTCTGTCAGATGTGTTTAATAGATAAGCAATAAAAAAGTCTATTGTAAACAACAAAAAACTATAATCTAAAAGTAACTACATGTTTTTATTTATTTACCAATATATCAATTTGATAAATAGGTTAGGTTAGGTTAATATATGTCTAACGTATATTTCTTCAGTTTATAATTGTGTATAGCCTATTACCAATAATAATCAATAAATTTAGTATGCTGTAAAATGTACTTGTCTACAATGCTTGTGTGGTAAATTCTATCTAACTTAAAAATATATTTGTTTTTTGTATATTCTGCATGGATTTAAATTATCTGTACAATAGTTTAGGTACAAGTTCAATATTTCATGCCAAATAACATCTTAACTATTCAGCTCACCTATGTTTTATTCTACTCCGTTTATCAATCACTTGTAATAAATAACAATAACTGCAAACCATCCTAGCATAGACCCAATCCGTAATTTGAATTTGTTGTTCATTCAGGGACATGGAATCACGGACCACGGTTAGAATTAGAATTGAAAGAGCGGATTGAGCGGACCACGGTTAGAATTAGAATTGAAAGAGCGGATTGAGCGGACCACGGTTAGAATAATTGAAAGAGCGGAATCGCCGAAATCACAGTTGGAGCTGAAAGAGCGGAATCACTCTTAATCACAGGTTAAAATCACAGGTCTGGCAAGTGAGCGGGAGCGGTTATCACTGCTCAGCTAAAAGAGCAGGTAATCCCATCACTAGTTACCGGTAAGCCCATAACAAAACTCGCTTTTGTAAAGTTAACTTTAGCTTACTTTGTATTAACTGAGATCTAGCTATCGATCTATGCGGTTTAAAAAACCCCTTAACATTCAGTTATAATTTATACACAATTCTTTGTAGCACCGCAGTTCGATACTCGATATGCAATTCACTAGGCCTAGGCCCCTGCAAGCCGCGTTTTCAGCAGACATCTACTGTATTGTAGTATGGGATAGTATTGGTGGCTTCCGTGGCTCGCTAAAAACTGTGTCTCAAGGGGATGGCGGAATCGAGTATCTTCTCTCTCCAAGGTCAAACAAGACAACGATTCTCTCGCTCGCCACCATCGATATGAACAATAACAACTAGATTGCGAACTTTGCTCAGCTGGCAGAGCCTTTTTCAGGTGTTGCGTTTTACAGATTGAAGGCTGCCATCGTGGCACTCTCGCCGCGTATTACCTTACAGTTAGAGCGGCCCGTTCTATTGTTGTAAGGTAGTTAGCTATTCACGTATTTTGGTTTTTACTGTTTATTAATAACGTTATTTTTTGTTGAGATAAAAAAAGAATTGGTTGGTAAGGAAATATTTTGAAAGAGCCTAATAAAAGATTAACGTCACCAACAAATTCATTGGAATTAATGTTAATATTTATTTAGTGAGGGTTCTTAAAACTTTACAAATAGAAGGAATTGTCAAAGATCAATGGCTGAAATTAGTTTCCCATTTTACTTGACTTGAGTATTATGTCAGTACCATTATAATATGTATAATATTATTAATTGCTCCATTTCGTAAACATGTTTTCGAATATAGACAATCCGAGATAAATTTAGTATCCAAATAATTTTTGAGTTCGTAATGCATTCTTTCATTATCATTTTATATTTTCGTAATTCATTCTATATTTCAATCTTATTCAATGGCAAATATTAATCTAGCCAAAATAGTTTTGCTTAGACTAACTCTTAATTTTATTTTCAGGGGAACCCTTTAAAAAAAAGGAAAGCTCAGCCAATGCCAAGATCAATTGATTCTTATTTTGCTAAGACTCCGAAAATATCAACAGTTGTAAACGTGCCTGATCAGCAATGTGCGTCAACTAGTCTAACTGTTCAAGCTCTAAATAGCTCAAGCACTGGTTTTGATGTTAGTCAAAGTGGCATTGATTCAGTTGAACAGGAACCATTGCTATCATCAGAGCCACCAGATTTAGGAGGAACCAACGCCAACGGTGAGGTAAAAGAAATTTCAACGTCAACCTTGAATGATTTAAAACCTTTACCAAAACCAAATACTGATTCGACTCATGAAAATGATATTGGACACTTCATAAACTCTAACATAGTAAGTGATTTAACAAAATACAACTTACTTAAAAACCATTGGAAACCTTCAACAAATTATGCATTCCCATTCTCCGTGCACAAAGTTAACGGAAAGGAAGTTAAACGTTTCCTCGGACTACAACATTTTGAAAATCATAATTGGCTAGTTCTATCACACATAAAACAAGGGTTTTTTTGTAAATATTGCGTTCTATTTGCTGGTGAGAAAGTCGGGCACAACAAAGGCGTAAATTTACAAAAATTTGTTAAGAAACCAGTAATCACATTTTCAAAACTTCTGGGAAAAGATGGATTCTTGACAACACATGAAAATACACAGTACCACAAAACATGTGTTCAGGCAAGTCAAGATTTTGTAAGAACGTTTGAAGCACCAGAGGCTGAAATTATCAATCAGATAAACAAACAACGTCTTGAGCAAGTTGAGGAGAACAGGGCAAGATTACGGCCCATAATTGAGACAATCCTATTTTTAGGACGGCAAAACATCCCTTTGCGAGGCCACCGTGACGATGGACTGCTAGATGATGAGGCAAGGCCTTCCAATGACGGCAATTTTAGAGAGCTTTTGAAATTTAAAGTTGCCAGTGGTGACGATAATCTAAAAATGCACTTGGCAACTGCCTCAGCAAGAGCCACTTATATTGGTAAAAATACCCAAAATGACATCATCAACTGCTGTGGCGAAGAGATTACACAAATAATAATTGAACGAGTACGTCAAGCAGGTTATTATTCTATTTTATTTGACGAGACAACTGATATTTCTCACACTGAGCAACTGTCATTTAGTATTCGCTACATTCACGATGGAGCAATACATGAAGATTTTTTGAAGTTTGTTGATGCCTATGCTGATTCATCTACGATTGGGCCTGATGATGACCCGCTAACTGAGCGCAAGCTTTCCGGCAAAGTTTTGGGGACTATTGTGTTGAATATCATGAAAGAACTTAACCTTGATCTGAATTTATGTGTCGGCATAGGAACAGATAGCTGCAGTGTGATGGCTTCAGAAGTCCTAGGTGCTGTAAAGGAAATAAGTGGCCAAGCAACAAATGCACGTAGAATACCATGCTACAATCATGCCCTTAACAATTCTTTGTCAAAATCTAGTACAGTTGTGAATGTTAGGAACGCAGTAGGTATTATGAAGTCCGTTATTTCGTTTTTCAATATGTCAGCAAAAAGAAACTTTGTTATCAAGAACATACTGGAACTGCAATTATCAGGACTTTGCGAGACAAGATGGGCTGAGAGACACGATGGTGTCCTACAATTTAAAATGTACTTTACACAAATTGTAGAGGCCCTCACTCGTATTTCAACTTGGAAAGACACGCAGACATCCTCAAAAGCGACATCTCTACTTCATGCACTATGTTCACCAGAATTCATAATTTCAACCTTCTGCTTAGTGGATATCTTCCAAGTAACACTGCCAATAAGCAGATTGCTGCAGTTGCCGTCTTTGGATCTTAACCGAGCATCGAGTGCAATCCAAAACACTCTTTCTACATTGGAAAACAAGAGAAGAGACTGTGAAGAAGTTTTCTCAAAGATTTTCTCGGAAGCTAAAGAGGTGGCTGGTTTAGTCGAGATTGAAATAAAAGTACCCCGGACAGTTGGCAAGCAAACTAATAGGGCAAATTATGTCAGCTGCACCCCAGAAGATTACTATAGACGAGCAATATATATTCCATTAGTCGAAAATATTTGTGAAGACATTAAAGGAAGATTTTCGAATTCGACCTTACAATGCTTTGGCTTAAGGAACTTGTTGCCCAAGGTGCTACAGTTTGAAGAAGAACAAAGTTTCCAAACAAAGCAAGATCAATTAGAAAAGACCTTGGAGCAGTTTTCTCCGCTGTTTCATGAAGAAAAGAAAATGCTTATTCTTAAGTTCAAAGGTGAACTTGAACTTTGGGCCAACAAATGGAGACATGAGAGTGATGAAAAAATCCCAGAAAAGGTTATAGACGTGTTCAACTACTGTGACGAAGATTTTTACCCAACAATAAAATCCCTTTTAAAAATTCTTGCTACTCTACCAGTCAGTGTTGCTTCGGCCGAACGTTCGTTCTCCACTTTAAGAAGAATGAAGACGTGGCTGCGCTCGAGGATGACTGAAGTTCGTTTGACCGGACTGTGCTTGTTGCACGAGCACAAAGATGTTGAACTGGACATTGAGAAACTCATTGACAGGTTTTCAAAAGGCAAAACTAGACGACTTGATTTTGTAATTTAGACCACTATTTTAAGTTTCATACTTCAAGTTAAGTAACAAAAGGATGTAAAATAAATCAATAAAAAATTTCAATTCGTTCTTGGATTGTGTGTAGCTTCTTTCTTCCTATATCATTTTAGCTATTGGTATTATTGCTGCTTAAATCAAAATGCATCAAGATTACTTAAAAGCCTAGTTAATGTCTCATATTTCAGTTAAAATCTGGTGAAACCATTTTGTTAAAAAACGTGCTACTTAATAAAATATGCTTCAAACTCATGGGTAAAGTATCCTTAAAATACGCTAAAAACAATTAAATTTATCAAAAAATTTCTAAGCCCGGGGGAGGCCCCCCGGACCCCCCGCTTGTTGGGGGAGGGACCCCCAAACCCCCCTTGTGCTCCCCCCGACAGTATACCCTGGAGCCGCCCTTGCCTGGAACATTGTCTAAGTTTGCCATGAACTTACGACAATTTCTTTTAATAAAAGCATCAATGGTATCGAGTCCAAATTCTTCATGCATGTAACTGATGGCTGATGTAACTGTTACAAGTGAATTGCATAAAATTGTTAACCTCCACCTATTTTTGTCCATGATGTTAACAATCACCAGGAAATTGTCAAAGATATTAAAAGTGTAATTACTTGTGAATTTACCACTGAAGTCAAAGGCTCATCTTTGAAAATTAATCTTCAGACCATAGATGATTTTAGAAAACTGACACAATTTTACATCGAATCAAATGTGAAATACCATACGTTTCAGACAAAAATAGACAGAAAATTAGAAGTCGTAATTAAAAACGTTCCCTGCTCTCTTACTCCAGAGGAAATTCAGGATGAGTTAATCTCTCACAACTATCCGGTTCTCACTGTAAATAGATTATTTAACAAGGAAAAATTTCCATTCCCTATTTGTGCAGTCTCGTTAGAAAATAATGAATCTGGAAAAGCTATATTTGAATTAAATAGACTGGCTACTGTGTTGTTCATGTTGAGCCTAAAAGGAAGCCTACAAATGTGCCCCAGTGTACTCGATGTCAACGTTATGGTCACACGAAAATTTTTTGCAAGCTCCATCCCAGATGTGTGAAGTGTACTGGCCAACATCTTTACTCTGCTTGTCCGAAGAAGAATACCGACCCCCCTGTATGTGTAAACTGTGGGGAGAATCATTCGGCCAATTCCAAAGGCTGTAAATACTATAAATATATACAGCAAAAGACTAAAAACAATGTTTCTGGGCTCACCCATTACTCATCTACTAAGAGCACTGATGAAAAGTGCAGTACCGAAACCACTGGAATTGGAATAAAACTCCCACAAGCCCGCCCTCCTTTTTCCAAGTCATACGCTCAACCAACTAAGAAGACGTCAACAAATTTGCATCACCAAACTGATTTCAGTGTTTTTAATAACGATACCACTGAAACTGCAGCTAACGAGGTACTTGAGAGTGGCTCTAATATATAACAATTAATATTAGATTTAGTTAAGTCAGCCATGCCTATCATTAAAAAGATTATATTTAATGTTATTATTTCATTGTTCCAAAATGCACCCTAGAACATGCATCATACAAAACTTAACAATCCTAAACTGGAATGCTGATGGCCTAAAGAGAAAGAAGAATATTTTTTCAGAGTTCATGGTTCGGCACAACATCGATGTCGCCTGCATCACTGAGACGCACTTTGTAATAAATGAGCCCTTTAAAATCCCTGGATACTTTATTTATAGAGAAGACAGGAATGCACCCAATGCTTCTGGAGGAGTGGCAATTTTTTAAAAAAGAAACCTTAATCATCACAATTTACTGTTGCCAAATCTTATTTCAGCTGAAGCTGTTGGTGTCCAAATTAGTTTGCAAAATGACCAGTCTTGTAATGTTATTTCTGTTACAAATCACCCAATTTACGTTTTCACCAACAAGATCTTTTAAATCTAAGTCATGGTGACATTCCAACTCTTATCTTAGGAGATTTAAATTGTAAACATCAATTTTGGGGTTGTAGGGTAACTAAACCGAATGGGGTTCGCTTGTTACGTGCTATGAATGAAACCAATATAAATATTTCAGCTCCATCTGAACCCACTCATTACCCTTGGCAAAACAATTTCCATCCCGATATATTGGACATTACTCTTCATAAAAAATTTGGAGCTCCTATTCTACAACAAGTAATCAGCGAACTTGATTCTGACCATCTCCCTATTATTGTAAGTTTTTTCATACAACCACTACTTTCTCCGCAAATTCCCAGACTGATAAACGGTCCAATCGATTGGGATACCTTCTGTGCAGAATTCGACAACCGCATGAAAGTTCCAACGGACTTATATTCAGTAAATGGCATTGACAGAGCAGTTCAAGACTTCACAGAGTGTTTACAAATATCAGTCAAAAATGCAACTATCAGGACTTTTCCCCCTACACGAAACACTTTTCTTCATCCTCCTATGAGAATTATGCAATTAATTAGATTTAAAAATAGAGTGAGACGTCAGTGGCAGAGATACAGGTACCCTCACTTAAAGATGCAGCTAAATGAACTAATTCGTACAGTACGTAGCGAATTTGATGAATATAGGATTAATTCTTATAAATATTACGTTTCTGATATTGATCCTGGTAATTCTAATGTGTGGAAAACAACAAAGCGGCTTTTACCTCACTGACAATGGTGCCTCCACTAAAACAAAATAATTTAATTTTTGAAAGTGATTCCGAAAAAAGTAATGTGTTTGCTGATTATTTTGAGAATGCATTCATTCCTAATGTTGTTCATGATTTTGAAACTAACAGAAATGTTGAGGATTTTTGTTCACAACCCCTAGCTGTGCAGATCAGCCTGTGAAATATACCTCACCCTCGGAAATTAAAAATATTATTAAAAATATCTCCAACAAAAAATCCCCAGGGCATGACTTGGCACCTAACATAGTTTTGAAGAATTTTTCTACCAAAGCACTTTCGATACTGGCATCAATTTTTGATGCTTGCATTTCAATTGGCTACTTTCCTAAAAACTGGAAACTTGCTCAAATAACTGTTATACACAAGCCCAACAAACCCAAAAATCCTCTTAGCAGTTACCGTCCGATCAGTCTACTTTCATCAATATCAAAATTATACAGAAGAGACTGCTAAAATACTTGGATTCTTCTAATATCATTCCCCTCATCAGTTTGGATTTCGTACAAGGCATTCTACATCGCATCAACTTCTACGAATCAATGAAATCATATGTAGAGGATTTGAGAAGAAGCTTCATTCTTCGGCAGCATTTTTGGACATAACAAGTGCATTTGATAAGGTCTGGCATGGTGGCCTGTTATATAAATTGTATCAGTTTGGACTGCCTTTGTATCTGAGAGCTTTGTTGTAATCGTTTTTGTCTGATAGGACTTTTTGTGTCAAACTCAACTGCACACTTTCCTCAGTTCGTCCAATAGGCGCAGGTGTTCCTCAAGGCTCAATACTGGGACCTCTTCTTTTTAACTTATACATGTCTGATATTCCTGAGCTTCCTCAGGCTATCGCTCTTTATGCTGATGACACGGTTCTTATAACCCAGCACATTGAAATCAACGGAGCCGTAAATTCTTTACAATTCAGCGTTACATCTCTGACCGATTGGTTTAAAAGCTGGAGACTATCGTTAAATCCATTGAAATGTGAAACAAAAGTTTTCTCTTTGAGGAAGTATATTGTGCCACCTGAAGTTGCTATTGAAAATACTTCAATTCCTTGGAACCCTGATGATCAGGGCATAAAATACTTAGGTGTGTACCTCGGTAAAAAATTTACCTGGAATCTTCACGTAAACAAAAAACTCATTCAAGCATACGCACGTCTATCCATGTTATTTCCTATAATAAACAGAAAGTCACCTTTAAAACCAGAATGCACATTTTTAATATATAAAACAATTCTTCGGCTGTTATTTATGTGTGCCTGTCCAGTTTGGGGAATGTGCATTTCTTCCAGCAAACTGAAAAATATTCAAATTTTCCAAAACAAAGTTTTAAGAATTGCAGTTGATAGTCCATTGTATATACGTAACTCTCATCTGCATCTAGAATTTGGACTCGATACCATTGATGCTTTCATTAAAAGAAGTTGTCGTAAGTTAATGGCAAACTTAGAAAATGTTCCAGGAGCAATTAGCTTTCACAATGGAGAACCTACTTTGCACAGGCGTTTGAAAGCCAGACTTCCTCAAGACGTAATAGACTGATTTATAGCCATGTCTATGTAACACTTATTTGTTTATTTAACTTACTTAAATATGTTATATATTATTTTTTTTTTTTTACTGATTGTTATTCATGTTACAGGGTGACTCATATATGACCGAACCCGATAATGTTATTATTCCACCTGTTACATTTTCTGTGTATAATATGTAAATATTGATCCAGAAATAAAAGTGTAAAAAGAAATAGTTTCCAGTCCATGTAAATGTCTTTTTTTTGTCAATATCAAACAAATTAATTTTTTTTACACTTTTATTTCAGGATCAACATTTACACATTATATACAGAAAATGTAACAGGTGGAATAACAACACTATCGGGTTCGCTCTTATATGAGTCACCCTGTAACCTGAATAACAAACAATGACTTAATGTGTTGTATAAAAAAAAAGATATAACATATTTAAGTAAATTAAATAAACAAAATCAGTGTTACATATAAATGGCTAAATCAGTCTATCACGATTTGGAGAAGTCTGGCTTTCAAACGCCTGTACAAAGTAGGTTCTCCAATGTGAAAGGTAATAGCTCCTGGAACATTTTCTAAGTTTTCCATGAACTTACGACAATTTATTTTAATAAAAGCATCAATGGTATCGAGTCCAAATTCTACATGCAGATGTGAGTTACGTATATACCATGGACTATTAACTGCAATTCTTAAAACTTTGTTTTGGAGAATTTGATTATTTTTCAGTTTGCCAGAGGAAATGCACATTCCCCAAACCGGAGAGGCATACATAATTAACGGCCGAAGAATTGTTTTATATATCAAAAATGTGGATTCCGGTTTCAGAGATGACTTTCTGTCTATTATAGGAAATAACATGGATAGACGTGCGTATGCTTGAGTAAGTTTGTTGTTTACGTGAAGATTCCAGGTAAATTTTTTACCGAGGTGCACACCTAAGTATTTTATGCCCTGATCATCAGGGTTCCAAGGAATTGAAGTATTTTCAATAGCAACTTCAGGTGGCAAAATATACTTCCTCAAAGAGAAAACTTTTGTTTCACATTTCAATGGATTTAAAGATAGTTTCCAGCTTTTAAACCAATCGGTCAGAGTTGTAACGCTGAATTGTAATGAATTTACGGCTCCGTTGATGTCAGTATGCTGGGTAATAAGGACTGTGTCATCAGCATAAAAAGCGATAGTAGCCTGAGGAAGCTCAGGAATATCAGACATGTATAAGTTAAAAAGAAGAGGTCCCAGTAATGAGCCTTGAGGAACACCTGCGCCTATTGGACGAACTGAGGAAAGTGTGCATTTGAGTTTGACACAAAAAGTCCTATCAGACAAAAACGATTGCAACAAAGCTCTCAGATACAAAGGAAGACCAAACTGATACAATTTATATAACAGGCCACCATGCCAGACCTTATCAAATGCACTTGTTATGTCCAAAAATGCTGCCGAAGAATGAAGCTTCTTCTCAAATCCTCTACATATGATTTCATTGATTCGTAGAAGTTGATGCGATGTAGAATGCCTTGTACGAAATCCAAACTGATGAGGGGAATGATATTAGAAGAATCCAAGTATTTTAGCAGTCTCTTCTGTATAATTTTGATATTGATGAAAGTAGACTGATCGGACGGTAACTGCTAAGAGGATTTTTGGGTTTGTTGGGCTTGTGTATAACAGTTATTTGAGCAAGTTTCCAGTTTTTAGGAAAGTAGCCAATTGAAATGCAAGCATCAAAAATTGATGCCAGTATCGAAAGTGCTTTGGTAGAAAAATTCTTCAAAACTATGTTAGGTGCCAAGTCATGCCCTGGGGATTTTTTGTTGGAGATATTTTTAATAATATTTTTAATTTCCGAGGGTGAGGTATATTTCACAGGCTGATCTGCACAGCTAGGGGTTGTGAACAAAAATCCTCAACATTTCTGTTAGTTTCAAAATCATGAACAACATTAGGAATGAATGCATTCTCAAAATAATCAGCAAACACATTACTTTTTTCGGAATCACTTTCAAAAATTAAATTATTTTGTTTTAGTGGAGGCACCATTGTCAGTGAGGTAAAAGCCGCTTTGTTGTTTTCCACACATTAGAATTACCAGGATCAATATCAGAAACGTAATATTTATAAGAATTAATCCTATATTCATCAAATTCGCTACGTACTGTACGAATTAGTTCATTTAGCTGCATCTTTAAGTGAGGGTACCTGTATCTCTGCCACTGACGTCTCACTCTATTTTTAAATCTAATTAATTGCATAATTCTCATAGGAGGATGAAGAAAAGTGTTTCGTGTAGGGGGAAAAGTCCGGATAGTTGCATTTTTGACTGATATTTGTAAACACTCTGTGAAGTGTTGAACTGCTCTGTCAATGCCATTTACTGAATATAAGTCCGTTGGAACTTTCATGCGGTTGTCGAATTCTGCACAGAAGGTATCCCAATCGATTGGACCGTTTATCAGTCTGGGAATTTGCGGAGAAAGTAGTGGTTGTATGAAAAAACTTACAATAATAGGGAGATGGTCAGAATCAAGTTCGCTGATTACTTGTTGTAGAATAGGAGCTCCAAATTTTTTATGAAGAGTAATGTCCAATATATCGAGATGGAAATTGTTTTGCCAAGGGTAATGAGTGGGTTCAGATGGAGCTGAAATATTTATATTGGTTTCATTCATAGCACGTAACAAGCAAACCCCATTCGGATTAGTTACCTCTGGACTAAGTTTGTTTGACCCCGGAGCAATCTACCACTCTTGCCCCCTCCTCTTGAACCCTTCTGACACCAGGCCATAATAGAGATCAAGGTATTCTGTATTACTCTACAATCATTCAGGCACGTCACTCCCAAAAATACCCTTATGTCGTCAGCAAACATGAGATACTTAGTATCGATGGCATTGCTGATGTCATTCATATAAATAAATTAAATATTAAATAAAAATGGGGCTAAGTGGGTGCCTTGGGGTACAGCTGATGAAACCCGGAAAAGTTTGAAGACAGAGTCTGCGTAGCTTACAACCATACGTCGGTTACTTAAGTAACTATAAAACCACTCCAGTAATGGGCCATATAAGATTGAGCTTAGATATAAGATGGTTATGATTAACCCTGTCAAATGCCTTCGAGAAGTCTAAAAGGGCACAGTCCACTTGTTGAAGGCAAATATAATCTAATGCTGAAGTAAAATCAGGTTAGTTTACTTGGTTTATTTTCTATCTCACAGTAATGCACTATTATTTTACTATCAGCTTTTTTTATTAAAATACATCAATATTACAATTATTGAACTTAAAGCTCCATAGTAGTGAAATGATTTATAACTATAAATCATTTCACACAAATTATTCATTTTATACACAAATAGATTTCCCATCCAATGTTAAATTTTGAGTCTCAAAATATCAACTGTTTTTGTCGTCCATTGTAAAGCGCCATGTAAATGTAATGCAGTTTAAACTAGCTGTGGTTGCGCTCGACACTAATTAACAAAATTACTGCCACAAATTTCTTTATTTATTTCTTTATTTATTATTACAAATATTCGTATTAGATGGTTTATCTATTGTAGTTTATATAATCAATGATATAACGTAATTTCTTGATTACATTTTTGTTATTGGTCATATTATATATATGATATAATTAAATTTTTATTATATGAAATTAGAATTAATTTTCATCCTCTTTACTGACACTCTCAACTGTTGAAGGGGTGAAGATTTTGAAGGAGAAAAAAAAATATTGCTGATTTGGTTGGTTGATGGTGATGGTGGTGGCAGAAGTATCGAGTATCAAAGTCTAAGTACAAGGGGTGTATGACTCGATTACTATAATTTAGTACATCATTAGGTAAAGGAATCCAATGTGGTGCAAATTTGTAGTTTTAGCATTGGTAAACCACTAGAAATATTGGTTAATTAAACTACCTCCAGAGCTGATAACTTTTATATTAAGGTTGTCCATTACGTGAACTGCTGATTGTGTATTTAGAGAAACGATCAAAAAGTACGAACTAGGAAGACGCCGTATTTCCACTCGCAAACATACAGCTAATAAGACAAGTTGGTTGTGTTGTGATACATGACTAGCGGGTGAATTAATTCAAACGGTGTTTAGTTGAATTGTTTTAATTACTCGTAATTATTTGGTCCGACATTTTCAAGTGTTACCATTCATTAGTGCTAGGTGGAATTTGAAAATGGCTGTCCTCGCAGCAGCACAACTTTTGGACGAATTAATGGGCCGTAATAGAAATGTGGCGCCCAGCGAGAAGACTAAGGAATTAAATTGGGAAGATCCAGAGGCAAGTTGCAGTCTATTGAACATTTTTGTACTATTAAAATTCTCAATTTTTTTTAAGTAGGCCTATTCTACTGTATGCTAGATGTTCTAAGTAACCTAGTCCTTGATTAGGTCCTTAATTATGCTCTTTCCTTTCTACTTAGAGAATCAAAATATTATTATTTCAAAGTGATTTACCCTAGCAGTTCTGCTAATTGAGTTTCAAAAATCTCATAGGCCTACCAAGTTTTCTGTTTTACATGCCTCTTTTGAATATTTCTTTAGGACTGCTAGGCCTACCTATTTTAAATATGTAGGTACAAAGACTACTAAACCATAGGCATTTATTGTTTAGTAGTCTTTGTGCAGTTTATAGACGCTTCGCCAATCCTGACTTGTTGGTGGGTAGAATCAGATCTCTATTTTATGAGAAAACACTATTCTGTGGAAACAACATTTTATAGAAAAAATGTAAATAAAATAAAATGCTAAGTTAACTTAGGGCCTAGGCTATTTATTGATTTAAGCTAACTGTTATTTTCATGGGTTTTTATCATTTTGATGTATTTATGCAGTTCCTTCCCACCAAACAAAATTGGAAAATTTTACTAAAAATGGGTCTAAAATTGGCTGTATTTTCAAGAGATATGCTTTTTAATCCGTGGAAATCACGTATTTTACCGAAAAATTCTAAGATAACCAATGTCACAACTTTTAGTATTTTTGGTAATCATGCACTTTCTTGCCACCTCTGAAAATACGATTTCATGTCGAAAGAGTGGTGAAAAATGAGTTTATATCTCTTGAGCAGTTTGATTTTATCCGCGGAAAACGCGTTTTTTACAGAAAAACTAGTTTTTTATCTGATACTGAAAAAACCCAACTTTTTAAAAATCGTTATTTTTTGACAACATTTTTTTCATTTCTCGTGTTTTTTTATGCTGAACACAAATATATAACTGGTTTTGTAGTAAAATTATAGCCTATTTTGAGCTCGAAAAATGCATTTTTTACTGACATAACTTAACTTATCCTAATTGTCTGTTTTCTCAACAAAAATTCGTAATTTGCGTTAAATTCGAGTGTTTGGCCTCTCTGGCGGGAATATAGATGAATTCGGTTTTTGTGATTAATAGTTGTAGTATATAATGTGCGATTCGCCGCGATAGTAGTTTTTCCGTTATATCTCGAGAAATATTTGTAGTAGACCAAAATAGTTTTCAAATTTGTATTCAGCGTAAAAACACATCAAAATAATAAAAGATGATTAAAATACCATTTAAATTAACGGAAATATGACAAAAATACTAAAAGTTGTAACATTGGTTTTTTCAAATTTTTCAGTAAAATACGTTATTTCTGCAGAATAAAAATCATATCTCGTGAAAATACAGCCAATTCTAGACCCATTTCAGGCAAAATGTTCCAAATTTGTTTGGTGCAAGAAACTGCATAAATAGCCTACCGTATTTTTATCATATTTCTGTTAATTTAAATGGTATTTTAATCATCTTTTTTTATTTTGATGTGTTTGTTGGTTGAATACAAATTTTAAAACTATTTTGTTCTATTACAATTAATTTTTTAGATATAATGGAAAAACTACTTTCGTGGCGGAACGCGATTATCAGCCTTTACACGATCATTTTAAACAACAACTATTAATCACAAAACCGAGTTCACCTATATTCTCGCCAGAGAGACAGCCGGTAGGCCGTCACGGAGGCCAAGCACTCGAATTTAACACAAATTACGAATTTTTGTTGAGTAAATAGACAACTAGGATAAGTTAGGCTATGTTTGGTTAGGTCAGTAAAAAATGCATTTTTTGGTCTGAAAAAATAATTTTACTGCAAAACCAATGGTAACTATGCACTTTCTTGCCACTTCTGAATATATGATTTCTTGTCCTAAAAATTGTGAAATATGAGTTTATACCTCTTGAGGAGTTTGATTTCATCCGTGGAAAACTCGTTTTTTACCGAAAAATCTAAAAGCTATTTTTTATCTGATAGTGAAAAACAGCCAATCCGTATGTAACGGATGTTACTTTTTAACTCAAAATACACTTTTCTGTCTTTTTATTACATACACCTATTTTTTCATCACAAAGATACTGAAAGAGGTTGTGTTAATCAGTTAGGCAAGTTGGGTTATGTAAACCTAAATAGTTTAAGTACAATAATTAATCTTAGAGTGTAACGGATGTTACACGATTGTGAACCCACTGCGTGCAGTCATGAACATTTAACAAAAAGGCAGTTATTCTAGAATGTCTTTTAAAAAAACATCCTTATGACATCTAGATTAAGTCTCTATCATATTCACTAATAAGAATTGACAAATATTAGAAGATAATTTTTTTAAAAGTACTACGCTATGTAACGTAATTTTTTTTACACACATTTTGTAACGGATGTTACATATTTTTCACCTTTGGAAAGTAGTTTAAATTGCAATCCAAACACTAACAATGAATGAATAAAGCAAATGAATATTCATTTCATTGTATTTATGCATTTAAAATATTTTTTACAGTAGGCCTAGATAGCATTAGAAAGTGCTAACAACAAAATAATGCTCTCGCTTCATCAATAGTCATTGCCGTATACCTCTTGTTTTTTTTTCTTTCTTCATTTCTGTACCAAACACTTTTACATAATTCTGTTTTCCTGGGGCTTGCCAGCTCACTTCATCACTCTCATGCCATTGTATTACTGTATTTGTTCTTTAGTGTCTTCACAAATTTTCTTCCTAGGAGTTGTAGTTTTTTTAACAGTAAACAAATCGTTGCTCAAATATTCTGTAATCAGTTGATGACTTAACTGCTTTTTGTTTCTTAGACGAAATGGCAGTGCTTTTCTAACTTTAGAGACAGCTTTGGTAGTATTTTTCTTCTTGTATGAGCTAAGCACTTTTTTTAGGGTTTCTAGACCTACTGTCGGAGCAAGCTGTAGTGATGTTTTTCCTTCCCTGCCAGGCATTAACACTAAAACTTAATTTTTTTTGTTGCCTTTAACTTTTCTCCCTCTGACACTTTTCTTTTATTTTTTCCTATTTTCTTTATTTTTGGCGCTGTCTTTTTGTATACAATAATCTTTCTACTTCTCTTAGTTTTTTTCTTGAAATAGCACATTTTTTCATCCTTTTTTTAAAACTTTGAAAATTGTCTGATACCTTCTGTAACAACTGAACATAAATTTACTTTCATTTTTATGATAGGTTTTATTTTAAGCAATATTTAGTTTAAGTTGTATCTCAGTGTTTAATAGATGTCTAAGAGTAACACTTTTAAGCTCATCGACAATGTATGAAAAGCTACAAGAGTGAATTAGTGCACGCTTACTATAAAAAGGTATCCTGGCCTTCAGTTAAGAGTTAATTTTCAACAAACTATAAATCACTTTATTAGGCTGATATTCCCAAGTAGCTTATGTACAAGATAATACAGGATCTATATTTATTAATAAAGTAGAATCATTAAATATTCAAACCATTACAATGTGGTTTTGAGTAAATAGTGTATTGTGTTCCAATGGCCAAAATAAAACTTTCAAGAAGCATCATTAGGCACAAGGTAGTCCTAGGCTAATTGAAACAATTCTTGATAGGCCTAATACTATTAGTTATAAATAATGGTTTATTAAAACGTTGAATTTAGGGAAGACTTAGAAAAAGAAAAATATGGCAAATAAGCCAGGTTTGTTGTTAAATTGTCTGAAACAGTGCATAAACAATTGGCATAAACTATAAATTCAGCTTTATAATATCAGGTTAGCCATATGTTAGTAAAAATCTTGATGAACAGAAAGAGAAACATCAACTTGTGCCTTGTATCAACCGTTAAGTAACGGATGTTACACATTTTTAACTCTTTATAAAACTGATTATGTTAACAAACTAAAATGCTGAATAGAAGCACATTTATATAAACCTTACTTCTGGAGAGTAACTTATTTTGATAATACTTTTGAGTAAAAATAATAACTTTTTAATGTTTTAGTGTAACGGATGTTACATCTGACCTTTAAGTTTTCAAAAGGAAATAAAGTAGAAATGACTCTTAACTGGATATTCATGTTTTAGGTAGAGCTTAACAATTACATGATCTTTGAAAAAAGCTAGCTTTGACCAACACACCAACAGTAGTGCATTCATAAAAACATTACCAACTTAGTCAAATCCTACAACAATGACTACAGTTTGTCTGTCAAGCAACTTTACATGTATAAAAAAGCACTTAAAACTTTGGATTGAAAAACAATACTTGGTATTTAATTAGTACAACCAATACCATAATCAAAAATGCCAATATTACTTAGTTTTCATTTAAAAAATTGTTTACTCAAATTCACTTTTTATACGGATTGGCTGAAAAACAACTTTTTTGAACATTTTTTTTTCATTTTTCATGTTTTTATACTGAAAACAAATTTATAACTGGTTTTATCGAAAATTATTTTTTCAGTCCCAAAAATGCATTTTTTACTGAAATAACCTAACTTTTTCTAATTGTCTATTTTCTCAAAAAAAATTGTAATTTGCATTAAATTCAAGTGTTTGACCTCCGTGACGGCCTGCCAGCCATCACTCCGGTAGGAATATAGGTGAATTCGGTTTTTGTGATTAATAGTTGTTGTATATTACAATCGCATAATGGCTGCTAATTGCGATTCAGCGCAATAGTAGTTTTTCCGTTATATCTCGAGAAATTGTTGTAATAGACCAAAATAGTTTTCAAATTTGTATTCAGTGCAAAAGTCAAATCAAAATAAAAAAAAAAGATGATTGAAATACCATTTAAATTCACGGAAATATGATAAAAATACTAACAGTTTTGACATTGTTTTTTTTCGAATTTTTTGGTAAAATATGTTATTTCCGCGGAATAAAAAGCATATCTCGTGAAAATACAGCCAATTCTAGACCCATTTCAAGCAAAACATTCCAAATTTGTTTGTTGGCAAGAAATTGCATAAGTACCAAACCAATTATATATTTATGTTCAGTATAAAAAACTACGTGAAATGATAAACAAATTTGTCAAAAGTTGGTTTTTTCACTATCAGATAAAAAAACTGTTTTTCAATTTTCCGGTAAAAAAACAAGTTTTCCGCGGATGAAATCAACCTTCTCTAGAGATATAAACTCATATTTCACCACTTTTTCAACAGGAAATCATATTTTCATTGGTGGCAAGTAAGTGCATAATTACTTTTTTTTTTTTTCCTAAGCAAGAATTTGACAACTATTTCAGTCTAAGTCAATTTTTTCTCGATTTTTTTTTTTTGCCACAATATGGTAGAACTATATTTGCGACAAATCACCTTTGGTGGCCATATCCACAATGTTAATATGAGCTATACTAGCTACCAAGAACAAATTTGTATATATTCCCACTGGAGGCCCGGCCAGTAAGCCGTTCTGGAGGCCAGACACCCAAATTTAACGCAAATTACGAATATTTGTTGAGTAAACAAACGATTAGGATACGTCAGGGTATGTTTGGTAAGGTAAGTAAACAGTGTATTTTTTGGCCTGAACAATACATTTTATTGAAAAGTCAATGATGATCGTGTGCAACATTATAAAACAGTCAAAATGAAAAGCAATCTTTTAATTTTTATTTTTTACTTATTTGTTCACAATATAATTCATTTCACACAATGTAAAACAAAGGAAATGCAATCTTAGCAACAATAAAAGAAGTAGAACAATTACAATGGCAAATGTGTAAAGATTGACAAAAATTATTATAAGCATCAACAATTATATCTAAGGATTTTTTTAGGAACTGTTATTTTCTGCTATGTAGGCCTACTAATAAAAGGTAAAATAAACTTTATGAAAAACAATAATAAAAATCTTACTCAGTGATCTTGGTGACATATGAAAAAGGTCAGGAACTTATTTATAACTTGCTATAGAAAAAAATAACAATATCGGTTGCAAACTCAAATGGCAACATTAACAACAAAAGTAATAGATATAATAAGAAAAACAAAAATACTTAAGAAATAGTTTATTTAGGACATTATAATCAAGAACTATACTAAATCAATATGACTGGAAGAGCTAAATATCCGAGATAACTCCCTCTGGTGTAGGCACGTTGTTGACATGGTGCATGAATAAATAAATAAATAATTTTGTACTGCAGGAGCACTTGAGGACATTAAAATTCATAACAATCGTCAGTTTCTTAGGCTATAAATTAGGTTTTAGTTTCTAAATAATATACACATTGTTTCTGTACAGTAAAAGTAAAATAAATATAATAATAATAATAATAATAAATGTCAATTAATAGCAATAAGTTACTAAATAGAGAAACATAATAGAGTTAAAATTATTACATTTAAAATACTGTACTTAAAATTACAACACACATTCAGACTTTACAAACATTTATCATCAACAAATAAAAAAATAATAAGGAGTAATATAGATTCTACGAAGATTGATTTACAGTAAGTACGCGAAGGAAGTCCATACAATTAACCTAATACATTGTTTTTGCAATTTGAACAACCTTTCACAAGAAGACTTATGACCCGATAACAATGTACCATAGCTTAAGTGACTGTGTTTTTGAGCAAAGTAAACTTTTTCAAGACTCAGATTCACAGAAATCCTTAACCTACAAATCAAATAAATTCCCCTACTTACTTTAGATTCTATTATTTGAATATTGTCATCCCAGTTCAAACTTTCATCAATTAAAAACCCCAAAAATTAACCGGATTCTGCTTCTGGCCCAGGTTACTTTTTTTATTGTAAGAAAAAGTTATATATTGGACTTAGTTACTGTTCAGGCAAAGCAAGTTAAATTAAATAATTACCTTCGTCAATCAGCTCATAAGTTCGTAACAAATGTTACGGCCATTTCGACATCAAAGTGCCATCTTCAGACATTGAAGTTCAGCCATAAGGCGTCGTTGAAATATAAAATATAAAACTGACACAAACAACACACACATTACGAAAACAAATTTTACTAAACAGGCCTGTTCCGAGACACACATTTCACGCACTCGAGCAAGTAGCTGACTGAAATTATATTTGCCTCGTCGTGCCGGCAGCGGCGTTATCAACTGCACTTTGCCCTCTTGGTCTTGGTTCCCTCTTCTGATTTAAAATACTATTGAAAATGAAGTGTGATTTGAATTGTAATTTATCGTTTAAAATAAGTTCATTATTGTCACTTTTGATGTGGGCTTTGTAAATTTCAAATTCTTCCAGGGTGTCTAATTTATTGCCTTTTGTACAGATGTGAAGAATTTCCAAGCCATCGTTTAGGTCTTTATTTCATGATTTTCATCTATCAGGTGTTGGGCAAATGTTGATTTTTGTTTGTCAGCTCTCGGGTTCGGATGATGCTCTTGTATCTAGTTTTGAATGTGCGCCCCGTTTTTCCTACATACACACTTGGACAACTAGCACACTTAATTTTGTAAACTCCTGACTTGTCACTCTTATCAGTAACTTTGTTTGTAACATTAAGCTTATTTATAGTCTTGTTATTTGTTCTAAAAGCTAACTCTATGCCGTGCTTCTTTAATTCTTTGGTTAACCCATGCTGTAAGGAATGAGAATATTCTACACACACATACCTCTTATTTTGTGGCATTTCATTATTACTTTCGTTTCTATTTTTATTCTTTCGTTTATTAATTATTCTGTCAACCATGCTTCTTTCAAATCCATTAGCTACCGCTATGTGCCTAATGATATTGAGCTCTTTCTGATAATTAGCGGGTGACATGGGGACGTTTAACAGCCTATACACCATGCTGTTATATGCTGCATACTTTTGTGAAGGTGGATGGTAAGAGGTGTTATGAATGGTTTGGTTTGAAGTGGTTGGCTTTCTATATATGCTAAAATCTAATCTGTTATCTATTTTCTCTACAGTCAAATCCAAAAAATTTATTTTGTTTGATTCTTCAACTTCCATTGTAAATTTTAAATTAGGTGCTATGGTATTAAGATAAGCATGTAGTAAATCTAGTTGTCTGTTGTTACCATTGTACAAAAGAATAGTATCGTCAACGTATCTGTGGTACTGTAATATTTTCTGCTTTTGTTTGTTGCAATCTGAAATTATAAATTCATTTTCTATGTGATTTAAGTAAAAAATCAGCAAGGATGCATGACAATGGGGAACCCATTGCTAGGCCATCAGACTGTGTGTAGTATTTCTCATTAAATATAAAATAATTCTGTTTCAAAACTTCATTTTTACAAAATTAATAACTCCGCAATGGTTTCAGGCAACATATTTGAGCTAGTGGTCAGGTTATTTTTAACTATATTTAATGTTTGATCAACTGGTACATTCGTAAAAAGATTAACAATATCAAATGAAACCAACAGATCTTGTTTCCTAACATTTAAACTTTTAGTTTTTTCTATAAAATCATATGTGTTTTTCAAACTTTTATCGTTATTAAGAGTTATTTGATTCCTTAAAATTTGTTCAAGTTTCTTAGCAAGAGTATAAGTTGGCGCCGAAGTGTAGTCCACCAACGGTCTTATCGGGACGCCTTCCTTATGTACTTTAGGCAAACCTCTTAACACCGCTGCTTTGGGGTTCGTAACTCCAAGGCACTTTATTTATGATTCATTAAACAGTATTTTACTATTATTAACTAGTTTTCTAATTTTTCTCTGAAAGGCATTGGTTGGATCTTTTTTAATTTCTACAATACTATTATTCTCTATAAACTCAGTGACTTTATTAACATAATCATTTTTATACATTATGACAACAGTGTTATTTACTTGTTGTTAAATAAGTATCTAGAAATGGCAAATAACGTCCATCAAATTGCATTAGATATTATTATCAATAAGGTCGAGCAGTCTGTTACTAACATTATTAAGTTTAAAAAACTGACCCAGAAAAAGAAGTTAACTAGATTAGTTAATGATCAGAAATCTAAGGAAACAACAGTTTTGTTTAATTTTGAGTTTTACCCTAGAGTAATCAATCAATAACACTAATATCGTATTTGATCACGATGAAACATCTGTTTTAGAGAAGGGTTTAAAACATAACCTTCCAAGAGTAGGCAAACAAGCCCAGTTTAATGAATTAATAAATGCAGAATGTGCCATAAAAAGTATCCCAGGCGAAGACGGTCGTAATCTAGCTCGTGTTTTGACTTCATACAAACTTGAAAGAAAATACAAAGATAATAGAACATCTAAATTAGATAATATACATAAGACGGAGGCATTAGCTTTGAATGATATTAGAGAAAAATTAATAGTTAATGAAGCCTTGTTATGCAAAGCTGACAAAGGTAACACTGTTGTCATAATGTATAAAAATGATTATGTTAATAAAGTCACTGAGTTTATAGAGAATAATAGTATTGTAGAAATTAAAAAAGATCCAACCAATGCCTTTCAGAGAAAAATTAGAAAACTAGTTAATAATAGTAAAATACTGTTTAATGAATCAGAAATAAAGTGCCTTGGAGTTACGAACCCCAAAGCAGCGGTGTTAAGAGGTTTGCCTAAAGTACATAAGGAAGGCGTCCCGATAAGACCGTTGGTGGACTACACTTCGGCGCCAACTTATACTCTTGCTAAGAAACTTGAACAAATTTTAAGGAATCAAATAACTCTTAATAACGATAAAAGTTTGAAAAACACATACGATTTTATAGAAAAAACTAAAAGTTTAAACGTTAGGAAACAAGATTTGTTGGTTTCATTTGATATTGTTAATCTTTTTACGAATGTACCAGTTGATCAAACATTAAATATAGTTAAAAATAACCTGACCACTAGCTCAAATGTGTTGCCTGAAGCCATTGAGGAGTTATTAATTTTGTTAAAAGAAGTTTTGAAACAGAATTATTTTATATTTAATGAGAAATACTACACACAGTCTGATGGCCTAGCAATGGGTTCCCCATTGTCATGCATCCTTGCTGATTTTTTACTTAAATCACATAGAAAATGAATTTATAATTTCAGATTGCAACAAACAAAAGCAGAAAATATTACAGTACCACAGATACGTTGACGATACTATTTTTTTGTTCAATGGTAACAACAGACAACTAGATTCCTTACAGCATGGGTTAACCAAAGAATTAAAGAAGCACGGCATAGAGTTAGCTTTTAGAACAAATAACAAGACTATAAATAAGCTTAATGTTACAAACAAAGTTACTGATAAGAGTGACAAGTCAGGAGTTTACAAAATTAAGTGTGCTAGTTGTCCAAGTGTGTATGTAGGAAAAACGGGGCGCACATTCAAAACTAGATACAAAGAGCATCATCCGAACCCGAGAGCTGACAAACAAAAATCAACATTTGCCCAACACCTGATAGATGAAAATCATGAAATAAAGACCTAAACGATGGCTTGGAAATTCTTCACACCTGCACAAAAGGCAATAAATTAGACACCCTGGAAGAATTTGAAATTTACAAAGCCCACATCAAAAGTGACAATAATGAACTTATTTTAAATGATAAATTACAATTCAAATCACACTTCATTTTCAATAGTATTTTAAATCAGAAGAGGGAACCAAGACCAAGAGGGCAAAGTGCAGTTGATAACGCTGCCGCTGGCACGACGAGGCAAATATAATTTCAGTCAGATACTTGCTCGAGTGCGTGAAATGTGTGTCTCGGAACAGGCCTGTTTAGTAAAATTTGTTTTTGTAATGTGTGTGTTGTTTGTGTCAGTTTTATATTTTATATTTCAACGATGCCTTATGGCTGAACTTCAATGTCTGAAGATGGCACTTTGATGTCGAAACGGCCGTAACATTTGTTACGAACTTATGAGCTGATTGACTAAGGTAATTATTTAATTTAGTCTTATAAGCAGCTCAGGGGCTAGAAAATATGGATTTTAATTTAAAGCAAGTTAGCTGAACACCAGTCTTTTGCAATGTCAGATACAGATTTTATGGTTAAATCTAACACATCTTTTTGAGTTAAGAGTTACAACAGATACTCGGATCATCAGCAAATAAATAACTATGAACCAGAGGAAACAAAATGTTGATAGGCAAATCATTTATATAAATTATGAAAAATATTGACCCCTGAAGAGTAGATTCAAAGATAACCTTTTGAAACCTACTAAGGTAAGATGTCAAAAGTGACAAATCATCTTCACTAAAACCATAAAATCTCAATTTGCTGAAAAGAAGAGAATGTGAAACAATATTAAAATCTTTAGATAAGTCAAATAGCTTTATATCAACATTTTCCCTACTATCAAGTTTAGAAATACACTCTATTTTACAAAATAAACTGCTGCTTTCACTGTACCTAGTCCAGACCTATAGCCAAATTGGGAGCTGCTAAAATGACTACTTTGTTCAAAATAGTCTATAATTTGATTATTTAGAACAATCTCCAATACCTTAGATACTACAGGAATAATAGAAATTTGCCTATAGTTTTCAGTTGAAGACTTGCAACCCTTTTTTTGTACCGGTATAACTTTGACAAACTTGAATTCTCTGGGAAAAACAGAGTCCATAATGCAGGAGTTTACAACATGAGTTAACTGCTCTTTCAGAAAATTCAAACGATACTTTTATACTAACGAGTTTAAGTTATAAATGTCCAAACACTTGCTGCTCATTTTAGAAACTTTTTTCATTGTCAGTTACTTTTACAGGACAAAATTTAAATGAAGTAAGGGGTTATTGTAACTTATTCAAATTAAAATCATTAATGTGGTGTTTTAGAAACTATCAATGAAAAATGTGCTAAAATCATGAGCATTTATTTGATTTTTACTATAGCCTCACTTTAGATTATTTTTTTGGAGTAATCAATAGCATTATCATTATTCTTAATTCTAGTGTCCTTGACTAAACATAACAAAGCTTTTTTACAATCTTTATACAGTTTCTTAAAATTATTATAACCAAAACTTAATTAGTAATTATAATAATATTCACGTTAGCCTTGAGTATGTCAATCTCCTTACTTTAAACTCTAGTTGGTTTGGGTTTGGTTAGTTTCTCTGTTGCCTGTTTGAAAGGAAAAGCTCATCACTCAAAATTATTAACTGAGACATAAAAAAGTTAACTTATACATCAAGATTATAAAGAGGTTTGTACATAAGATTCCAATTAATCTGTGCTGTGATAGCTCGTGAACAAAAGTAGAAAAATGTTCCTCGTTCATTATTCTAAATTTGTGCCCATTTGAATTTGAACGTAACAGTTTATGCCCATCAACTAGAGACTTTAACAGAATTGCCCAATGATCAGAAACTATAGTTTTTACAACTAAGCTCTCAATACAATTTTGTTTATTAATAAAAATATTAACAAGGCAACTTATTTATTATATAAATATTACCAATTTTAGGTCTAGTTATATCAGATGTGACAGAAGTGAAATATATAAATAAATAATTTTTTATTGCAGAAGCACATTAGAACATCAAAATGCTTCTGAGTTAAATTAAATGAACTAAAAACATTTTGTATCATAATATAATCCAAATTGTTTGATTGAAAGTCTACATTAAAATCACCACATAAGATTATATTTACTTTGTATTTACTCAGTTTTTCTAAAAGCATGTTTAAATTGTCAATGAACTCAGTTAAGTCTTTACATTCAACATTAGGCCTATATATAGCAACTACAATTGTATTTATGTCAAATAATAATGATGGTGTAACTTCAAAAACCATTTCTGTCGACATACTATTTATTTTGGAGATGGGCCTTTGAGAAATTGTTTCTTTAACAAAAATCGTACATACTTCATGTTTTCTTGTAGGCCTACAATAGCTACTGCTGAAATTGTAGCCCTTCAATTTAAAAAAAAATTAATCACATCAAGAGAAAGCTAATTCTCTATTAAACAGACAATATCTACATCTAAGTTGTTGACATAATCTTTAACAACATGAAACTTGTCTGGAAGACCTTATACATTCCATAATAAGGTAACAATTTCATCAGACCTACTAAAGCTAGAGACAGACTTGAAGAAAGAATTAATATTTGAAACAGTACACCTTTCCTTCACAAAAACTAAATAAGGTCTATCTCCATTGGAACTGCTCAGCTCATTAACAATGAATGATGAGTTACATGTGCTATTTCTTAAACTTAGATCAACCTTGCCAGAGGAAATACTGATGATCCCTGTATCTAGTTTTTGTCAGTTGCTTGTTGTCCTGCTTAACAGTTCTTATTAACTTAGTTTTAATTATGTTACATAATGTTTTTGCTAATGTTTGTTTTCCTAAAAATTTAAAATGCTGACCATGGTTGGTGTATTGTCAATTGCAATTTTCTGTATATACTATGGATACATTTTTAAACTCACTGCAGACTTCTTTGAAAATTTTGTTGGCAGAAGTGATTTCTCGGTTTTTACTACTGATGAGGCTATTAGATCATGTCGGTAGGGCACATTATAAAGATCACGTTGGTGTGGGTCAGTTCTTTAAAGTTGATCTCTGTGAAGGAGCAGCTAAATTCTTCTTGTTGCGGTAGACGTTGTTAGCCCCTCCTATTAAATCCACGTCTTTGGTAGTTAAGGCCTTATCTTCTGCTGGTTTAGTGATTTCCTCCATTTCGACGACATGTTTGAGCTTGGAACTAGGTTTCACTACTCCTTAATCTCACAGTTATCCCTTAAAATATGTGAAAGTCTTCTTCCAAAACTGTATGAACATATTCTTACTCTATACTGAGCCTTTGACTTGGCTTTCTTTCGTTTCATATTTTCTAAAGATTTCTGATAGTAGAGACTGGCGTTAAGAATCAGAGTAATCATTACCACTGTACGTGTATGGGCGGGGGGTGGGTCATTACCACTGTACGTGTATGGGTGGGTGAGTGGGTAATTACCACTGTACATGTATGGGCGGGTGGGTGGGTCATAACCACTGAACTGTATGGGTGGGCGAGTGCGTCAATACCACTGTGCGTTTATGGCTGGGTGCGTGGGTCATTAACACTGTACGTGTATGGGCAGGTGGGTGGGTCATTAACAATGTACGTTTATGGATGGGTGCTTTAGTATCTGTGTAATAGTTTAATAATAAAAGTAGTATTTTTTAGGAAAATTACCTTTAGGATATTGCTTTAGGAAAATCTTAAATATTTAGGAAAATGACTGTGTGTATAGTCATATTACCAATTACGATATTGAAAAGCTTGGTTTTTATATCACATAATTCTAATGTTACCAAATTTTCGATCAAAAACCAAGTTTCCATGGCTAAATTTAACCTCCTCAAGAATTATAAAAGTATATTTCACCACTTTTTCTAAAAATGAAATTAATTTTTCTTCAATGGTAATCATATTTTCTAGAAAGTGCATACCATTGTTTTAATAGGCCTATTTAATTTCTAACATTCATAACCATTTAACAGATCCTTAATTAGAACCAATTTTTAATCCGCAAGATGCAATTATTAGTCTTAACAAATGTATTTCTTAGAACTATACCGCAAAAATCGGCCCCTATGAGAATAGACTACGTTACTTATTAACTATGATATTTATTTATTCATAAGACGCCGATCGTTAAGATATGGGCGAATATGGATTTCGAATGAGTGTGATGAGTGTAGATGAGCGAATGTTACAAACTAAGGCCGACTATTCCTTAGAAAGTATCATTAATTAATAGCCCAATGACAAATGAACAGCCGGTGGTTATCAGCTGATCCTTCTCAAAATGTATTATGACTGATTGGGATCGAACTGAGAACCTTTAGCACATGAAGCTGGAATTGAAACAACTACGCTACCGACCAATTGTACCTGTGTGAAAATGTCCTTAACTTTCAGCAATAACATGTCAGCTCCCCGCCTTCACTGCAGAACATGAGTAGGCAAACCTTAACCATATTGAAAAGCTTCTGCAAAATAAAAGTCTAAAATTATATATTAAAAGAAGTTTTTTATTAAAGGAGATTGTTATTCTACTTTTAACAAAATAAATACTACTCTTTGTTGGTGACTTACATTATCAGGTGGAATTTATAGTTCCTCACAAACATCGACGGTGATATAGTCATTATGTAGCCTGCATGCCACTTAGGTATAAACACTTATTTATTGATACTTGTACCCTAATAATGAATTATATAAAATTATTATGGATTAACAGTTTAAATAATTATTATATTACGCCTTCAAATACCTTAACATGTTTACAGACTACAGCTTAAATCACAAAGATTTTTATAGAATTACTGAAAGTGTCAGCCGTTACAGTAACTATGACCCTATTCAATAAAATACCACCAGAATTACAATTTATGATATTGTTAAGCTTCACCTGAAATAGACATTTCATCAGAGGTAACTAGTGCTATTCAAAAGATGGTAAGTCAAAGTATGATGCATGTATCAACATAATGAATGTCCCAGCAGTTAACCAAAAGACTGGCTAGCTACCCCTAAACTTGATATTTCAACAATAAAAAAATCCCATTAAATAACAATTCAATTTTAATACTTATGCCATCGTCTGGCTACAGCTAAAATTGATATTTCAACAAGAGTAACTAGCGCTATTCAAAAGCCGATAATTCAAAGTACGTTACACATAGCATTAACGAATATTCCAGCAGTTAAATAAAACCTCATTAAATAACAATTCATCGTATTTAATACTTATACCACCGTCTAGCTACCCCTAAAATTGATATTTCATCAGCTGTAACTACGCTATTCGAAAGCCAGTAACTCAAAAGTACGATGCACATAGTAACATAACGAATGTTCCAGGAGATAACTGAAACTCCATTAAATAATAATAATTCAAAGGAAATTATTACGTTACAGACTAACTACCCTTAAAATTGATATTACTTTACTGACAATATACTAAAGCCGTTTTTAACTTAAAGTACCATTTTTGTATCAACATACCAAATATGTTAGCAGTGTACTAGGACCATATCAAACAATAAACCTCTGTAAATAAAAGTTAAGAGACCGTCTAGTTACACCTAAAATTGATATTTCATCAGTTGTAACTAGCGTTTTACAAAAGCCGGTAACTCAAAGTACAATGCAAGTAGCAAAATAAAGAATGTTACAGCAGTTAACTAAAACCCCATTAAAAAATAATTCAATGGAAAGAATACTTATGCCACTGCCTAGCTACCCCTAAACTTAATATTTCAACAGTGATAATTTGCGCTGTTCAAAAGTCGATAACTCAAGTATGATGCACGTAGCAAAATACTTTTTTTTTCTTTTCATCCTCCAAACTATCTGCAAGAGTTTAGGCTGGTTGTTATGTACACGCAGATGATACTGTTATTTTAATAGCAGCTGAACATTTACAAGAACTTGATACAACATCCTCTACAGCCCTAACTATGGAAAAACAATTCTGCTATCAAAATGATCAAGTTTTAAATGTAAGAAAGACATAACTACTAAACTAAACTGTGGAAGAAAAGCTAATGCAATTACTGGATTGCCACAAATTGACTTAAATTAGTGGTTGCCATACTGTACGCCCTGGCGCTATGGTGTGCCTCTAAAACTATCCAAGTACTCCGCAATGTGTTTTCAGATAAGATAGGTAGTTGAATATAGTCATGGGCGTTGTTATATTAGGACTAAAAGTTGTTATTTTGCTACCATACACAACATAAATAAATAACTAAATAATACTTCTTTGTGTATTAGATTTCTTAAATTTCAATCACAGTACACCAAATTTACTGTTCTTGGTCAAAGTCGGGTGGGGTGACATGTTAAAATATCTAATGTTTGATAGTCAGTCTCTACTGTAGGTACATAAATTTTCATAAATATTTTCATTTGATATTTTCTTAGCAGTTTTTATCGTGTTTATATTTTCTATCTAATGTTCTATGACTGTTTTTTTTATTTTGTTTCAGTATTGCAAGTTTTATATGGTAAAATTTTGTCCCCACGATCTGTTTGTGAATACTAGAGCTGATCTAGGAATATGCTCAAAGGTTCACGATGATGAAGTGAAAGCTTTGTTTGACAAATCTACCTCATACAAGAAACAATCTTATGAAGATGAGTTCATCCGCTTTTCTCAAGGCATGCTCAATGAGGTTGAACGCAAAATAGTCAAAGGCAAGCAGAGATTGGCTCTTATTGGAAATAAATCAGAACCAGTAAGTGTTAAATTTATCAAACCTCTCATAATTTTAGCATCGTTAAGTTCTAGAACTAAGACATATGTGCCTGTATATTTTAGTAAGAAGATTAAAATAATTTGGATAATTAAATGTACAGTATGATTTATATATGTTACACTCAAACTCCGAATTCGGACAATGTCCGAAATTTTTACTCACTTCGCGATGTGGACAACGTGAATTACCCACGTCGTGGAGTGAGGATTTTATTCGGACATCGGCCGAAGCGAAATACCCAGAACGCGTTGTGGGTAAACGAAAATACTCAATTGCCGAAATAAACACGTTCATCGGAGATTGAGCAAAAAGTTACGGTTATTATGGTTATAATACCCATAACATTGAATAAACATTGAAAGTGGTACATGTGTGAAAAAGACTCATATAAAAGACGTATTAGTATGAAAATATTTAATAACTTTTTTTCTATTTTCAATAATAAGATACTTTAAAATAAATGGAATTTCAAGGAAAATTTTATTTTATTTTACTTGTTATAATGGAATTAGTGTAGGGTATGGTTGTGTTTGGAGGCTTTTCAGCGTTTGCGCAAATTACAAATACCCACAACCCGACGTGGGTAAAATAGATTATCCACGTCGGGTTATGGGTATTATGGTTTTGCTCAATCTCCGATGAACGTGTTTATTTCGGCACTTGAGTACTTTCGCTTACCCACAACGCGTTCTGGGTATTTCGCTTCGGCCAATGTCCGAATAAAATGCTCAATCCGCGACGTGGGTAATTCACGTTGTCCACATCGCGGAGTGAGTAAAAATTTTGGACATTGTCCGAATTCGGAGTTTGAGTGTAACATATACATCCCCTAATACAATCAATCATTTGATTTATTATAGAACATTTCTTCTTGCTTGAATTCCATCTTTATTATAACCCTTTTACTAAAATGTTTTTATTAAAAAAAAATTAATTAATTAATGTATGGTTTTTAACAAATGTGTTAAGTGTATTTTAACTTATTAAATTTTGTTTTTAACAAAATTTAATAAGTGTGTTTTAACTTCCAAATTTAAATAGTAGGCCTATAATAACTATTTAGAATTGATAAGTGGGCCTATATTTGTATGAAAATAAAATCTTACTTTTATCTATATATATTTTAGGTTAGGTTAAAGGGCACTAGACCAGGAATAAGTAAATTAGGGGCCGTCCTTAAATTACGTAACGCTGAAATCAGCCTTTTCAGACCCCCCCTCCCAGTGTAACAAACTTTTAACGGTAATACTAAACCCCCTCAAATTATGTAACACTGTCACCAACCCACCCCCTCAATTATTTACATCTACTTTAATGCATATTTTTATTTATGATGAAATAGTTGTTTAAACTTAGTTCTGTATGTTTTATAATGGCTAGAGAGTATATTCTTTTACTAACTTTTAAAAAATCCTGTATTTTGAGAAAAACAATCAAATTTTGTGAATGAATTTAAACAAATTGTTGAGATTTAATACTTACGCAAAGCTGCTTAGAACACATCCACCATCCTCAATAACGATGCATAACGCTGCCAAAAACCACCCCTTCAGGTGTTATGCAATTGAGGGATGGCCTCTTAAGAGATACAGGACAGCAGTAAACGGACCTAGGGAGTTAAGTTATTCCTATATTTGTTTACTACTATAAAGTTTTAGTGATCTTGTCTTCATAGGTCAGTTTGCTGATGTCCTATCTCTCCTAATTTATATATAAATATATGTAAATTTGAAATAAATTAAACATTTTATCACCTATATTACTCTGGTCTTTTTAATTGGAAAATAAATGTTAACAATGCCCTCATCTATATATATGATAAACTGTATAAAATTAAAAAATTTGTTTAACAATTTAATTTAATTTACCTTTTTTTCTTATGGCTGTTAAATTGAAGTTTCGTATCAAGTCCATTAAATGTATAATAATGGTATCAAAAATATGTGTGCATGAGTTAAATGTACCCTTTAAATCATATTAAGCATCCCTTTGGTTTAGTTGAGTGAAAGTTTGAATTGCATAAGTTTTGTAAGGGACTCCTTTCCCGTTCTCAATCACCTCCCCCTCTTCTTTACTTGCCTCCATACCTCCACTGCTATACCTACAGCATAACGCCGCATTAGTTGTTCCGGGATTGAATGTTATTTATTCTGTTGATTGTATAATTAATTAATCAATCAGTATTGCTAATTAATTATTAGAAGTCCCTATGGTTTTTGTATAGAAAATACTAGCTGAACCCGGTGGACATTGTCTCGCCTTTCATTTTTCATTGACATACCAAAATAAAGCAATAAAAAGAATTATAGAAAAAAAACATTATTTATTAAATGAGTGCAAGAGGGTAAACAATATTTTTGGTCTTCTTATTTGGTGTATAAATGTAAAGGTTTTTTGGTGAGCCTACTCTTGAGCAAGCGAATACAGATCACCTGATCAAGTCAAAGTAGTGTGTGCTACACTCTCAAGGTGAAATGTAGAACTACAATAAATCAAAACATATACAGTACTGTTGTTGTGATAACTTCAATCTGCTTATGGCATGTGAAACTACATTAAACCACACAGTCATATGTTTTTTGTAAACAATTCAGATTCTCCATTTGAATAACATGGGATCTTTAGGAGCCCGTGGGGCGGGACCCTGTGGACGGATCTGCATCAAACTTCACAGAAACCATCTCAGGAGTGTACAGGACAACATCCTAAAGTTTCATGGTGATCGGTTGGATGGTTTGGCAGCGCATAAACTTCAAACACACACACACACACACACACACACATATATATATATATATATATATACACACACAAACATCCTCTTTTATAAATATAGATGTAATAAATTTTAGCTCATGTTGTCTTGTTACTTGTTTACTCATAGTGGCTTACATAATACTATACAATCAGTAATTAGTAAGAAATATTTGGGTTGTTGTTAATTTCAAATTTTAAGTGTAGCTGATTCACTTCTTTTAAACAATTAATAGTTTTTCTAAATAGTTTTGATGGACAAAATAAGTTCCTAATTAATAATAATAAATAATCTTAACTAATAAATAAGTTCTGTCAGTACCAGTAGGTGGTATGAACCCAAGGCTAATAAAGAGGAGGTTGATCCACTTCCTATACTACAGTGATGCCTGTGTTTATAGGAGTCTGAGACGTCACGGCTAAACTCAGCGGCCCTACCGTATCACTAGCGCTTACAAGAAAAACAGACGTTCATTCAATTATTCAACCCTCCATTTGATGACTATCGCTTGATCCATTTGATGACTAGTTTTTTTTATTAATAAACTAGTAAACGCCGCTAGCGATAAGATAATCACATATTTTATATAATTATGAAGAGGAAATATCAGGGTTTCCATGAATATAATTGAATTTTCTGTTTTTACGTCTTTAGGAGTATGAGTTATTATGTTACTGCTAATTGGCTGCAGCGCTTTAACAATAGCGTCCTCATTAGTAATATATACAGTTGCTTTTTGTTGAGTTGTTGTTATTGTCAACAGTTTGTTTATTGTTTTATTTTTACCACACCATAACTGTGTTTTATTCACTCATACTTGTGAACTGCTGTTTGTTCTACACATAATTTGTTTTGTAGTTTCTTTGTACATTTTCAAAACATGATTAAGGGCTAAGAACAAATTTGCATACGAAACAAGTGTATGTATATATATTAGCTTATGAGTGTTGGAATAACATTTTTTATGTTTTGGAATTTTGATTGAAGAAAAAGATTTTGATAAAATTGGCATCAGATTTTTAAAAAAATTCTGACACTTCAGTTTTTAAGACATCAATTTTTTTATAGAAATTTAGTAAGTTACGTTAAACATTATTTCAGAACTGAATAACGTATGTTTTTACAAGAAAAATTATATATAACACTTATAAACCAGAAAAAACAATTTTTAAAAAAAACCATGGTAACCGCTAAAGAGTAGCTCATCTTCTATAAGTGATATTGTCATCAAACAGTGAGTTAATTAATTTAAAAATTTGTATAAGTGAATTATTTTTATATGAGTCCACGTGAGTTGATTGGGTTTTAATGAAATAGATATTTTATAAGTGTATAATTTCTTTTGAACAAACATAAACTACCCTTATAAATTTAGCAGTACTGTACAAAGCATACTCATTATCAGTAATTTTTTTTATACAGGCTGTTCCTGTAAAATGCCAATCTTCGGGAAATGGTTATATAGGTTAAAATAAAGAGAAAATAAGAATAATTTTATTTTCAAAAACACTTTGTTTACCAGATATCAGTCATTTTGTTTTATTCAAAAATGAATTTTTACCTCCGAGTTGGCTCAACCAATCTTTATGAAACTCACTTTGCATGTTAAGATAATAGAGACCTATTCTAAAAAAAAAAAAAAAACCATCCAATTTAAGATTTAAAAATGGCTTGCAATACTACCATATGTGTATGGGAGGATGGTGGGCCAATACTATCATACGTGTATGGGAGAGTGGGTGGGCCAATACCACCGTATGTGTATGGGAGGAGAGATGGGGGCAATTCCAACGTACATGTATGGCAGCGCAGGTGGGCCAATACCAGCACCATATGTGTATGAGTGGGTGGGTGGGGCATCACTTTTAAGCAACTAATCCTTAATTTACATTACAATACAAGTTGATTTCTTTTCTAGAATAGGTCTCTTATCTTAAGATACATAGCGAGTTCATAAAGATCAGTTGGGCCAACTTGGAGATAAAATTTCTTTTGTCAAAAAACAAAATGTTGGATATATGGTAAACAAAGCCTTTTTGGAAAAAAAAAATTATTCAAGATTTTCTCTTTATTTTGACCTATATAACCATTTCCCAAAGTTTGCACTTTACTTTTGGGACACTTTGTATGATTTTATACTCTGTTTACGGTAGCGTAGTTGGTTCAATCCCAGCTTCATAAGCTAAAGGTTCTCAGTTCGATCCCAATCAGAGTCATAACACATTTTTAGAAGGATCAGCTGATAACCACCGGCTGTTCATTTGTCATTGGGCTATTAATTAGTGACACTTTCTAAGGAATAGTCGGCCTTAGTTTGTAACAATGACTACATTCGCTCATCTACACTCATCACACTCATTCGAAATCCACATTCGCCCATATCTTGACAATCGGCGTCTTATGAATAAATAAAATAAAATAAATATTTAAAACTTTTTTCCATTTAAAAATTGAATTGGATAGTTATTTTACTTTGTATGGATATCCACAGTAAACTCATTAAATTCACTAACTAAATAGTTTTACAATTCTAAAAATTTAAACTAAGTGTTAACATTCATTCTTTATTGCATTAAATCTTTGTGAAAATTTTAATAGCATAATGAGGGATAAAAGTTTACATTTGGTGAAAAATAATTGTGATTGGCAGTAATGTTAGTAATATCTAAGAAAATAATAAATCTGTTTTTTTAGCCTATTACAATTAAACCATTAGACAAGACATAAGACTAAAATACATACAGTATATCTATTTATATATAAAAACATGCAAATTTTTAGCAATATGTTAAAAGTACAATAAGTGTGTTTATCATTATAAATTAAAAATTATATTTGTATTGAAATAGTCAAATAGATTACTTATTGGCTAGAGTACAAGTCTGTAAATTGGCTACAACTTGTTAGTTCAAAATAATAACATACATTAGTACTTGGATAACAAAGATTTAAAGGCTGAAAAGCGATTAATATGCAAAATATTGTATTGATTGTATAACAGATATAAAATAGATGTTAACGCTTCTAAATTTGCTAACTAAGAAATTTACACTAATAGCCTATCACAATAAAACATAGCAGGAGTATAAATTTGAAAATAACATCATGTTGACACACCATGAACAGAAAAATTAAATGATGTAACAATAAAATTATATCCGCTTTCATGGCTGATCAAACAACCCAACTAAATATTGCTTAAAATAAAATTATTTTTCTAAAAATCTAAAAATTTCTTGTGTACTGATTTTTTATTGTTTTGACTGGAAATATTCTGTACTATTTGCTACTTAAAACATGGAAATAAACAGTTTTATAGATTGTTTATAATGTATAATTTTTCCTGTCATAGTCAGTGGTTTATGATGGTTTAACCAAAGTAATGTGTTTTCGTATAACCACTGGAGCGACTGATATGTATTTAGATATTACGCTCTAAATTAAACACATTTTGAGCAAGCCATACTAGAGTGTCTAGCATTGACATCTCAAATACTGTATGTGCGCATATATAAATTCAACTGAGCCAACCTCCTCTAGGGATGAACTTCCCTCGTATAGAATAGACACTGTTGAATCGTTTCCGAACTAGAGAGATATAACCACTCAAAATATAAATGGGGATTGAAACTAGAATGTGAGGAGTCTGTCCAAAAATTGAATCATATATTTACAGATGCACTCTTTTACAAAGAGATGGCTTGATGGATTGGATTTTGTTTTGTGACAAATCACTTTATATTTTTATTAATATACAACATGGCTTTTGTATCTGATCCAAATATATCTATAAGTTTTTTTTAATTGATAAATGGTAGCTGACAACTAACAATAAGATTTATATATATACTTAAAAGAACCAGACACTAGTTAGCACAATCTGAGCAGCCAAAAATAGCACCACCATCCATTCCCCATTATTGTTAAGGTGGCCGTTTCCCAAACTACCAAGTCACTGCTGGAAAGTCGATTATGCATTTAGTAGAGATAGATATACTGACGCAGGCCGGAAGTCCATTTCTGGGAGAGTGAGGAGACGCTAGTAGGGCCAGGCCACACCAAGGCGAATTAAAAAGCCGTCCTCTTGTCGTTGTCAATGCTAGTTTTACAGAGAAATTATGCGGATCGTGCTTGCCTTTGTACTTACGCCAGCTACAAAAACGATTGTATCAGAAAAAGTAGCAGTATTAGAAGCAACAATATTGCAGAAGTATAGTGAATAAAAATAAACTATTAATGACCCAGTACTGCATAGCTATTTGCCATTTGGTACTTGGTACACATAATATGGAAGCAAGGGCAAATTAGATGGGGGAACCCCCCCCCAGACATGAGGAAAGACACAACAAATCAGTATCACACGCAAAGTAATCCTGGGCCGGAGCCTAGTGGACGTCTACGTCATGGAAGTTACCCCACTACAGTACATAAAAAATACATTTTGCTACATAATAAAATTAATGTCATATACAACATGCTCCTGGAGAAAACGTGATTTCAAAACACCTAAAATGTATGTGATTTCAAGGCATCTCATTTCAGTTTTTTTCCCTAGGGGAGTATCCCCGGACCCCCCCCCCCCGGTTTTGATTCCATAACCCCCAGGCCCTCCCGTGTCTCTACAACAGGCCAGTTCGCCCCCGTGACAAATGATCACTAATCCGCCACTGTATGGATTGCAAAGAATTAATGTACAGTAATTGTTGAGCTAGGCTTTATTACAAGGTTGATTATTTTATGAAAATCTAACCAAATTTAAAATAATATTATTGAAATAAACATAGTCCAAATAAACATTAAATATATCATATCACTGAGTATATAGATTAGGTAGGGATAGGCGAGTCTTTATTTCGGGGGAAAACCGGCTATATATGCAGTCAATTATTAACAATAACTCAGTCTAGTAGTAGCTTCACGTAATGATGGCAAATGTCCAACTACGTTTGTCTCCCTCATCTGATACTCCATCATTAACAAATTTCAAAAACAAACTAGTAGTAGCCTTGCTAATACAGATAACGTTTATTCATCACTATTCAATAATTGTTATCCTAGTCGGAACAATAAAAGTACAGGAATTTTAATTATTTTTCACTGTGCATAAACTTAACATTTTATTACTTTAAAACCTGTAAATGTATCGCAGTTATATTTTAATATGTGTTTAATTTGTTTTTCTTTAATCAATGCACTAAAAGAAGCAATGACGAATAGTTGATTAAAAACAAATACCTAACTGAAATTATAGATTCATAGCATTCTGTTTTTATCTGCTACAAAATAGTCTAAATATTGCACCTGTCTGTCTCTCTCTATTCACACACCTATGTTATTCGTTTTCCCAGAGAACCTAGAGTTGATCTGCCATTGTGTGAGACTGTTAGCCTACATGTGTGAGAGCTTATAGGCTATTTAGATAATTGAAAATCACTTTGAACTCAGGCCCATGGTTCCAAATTTACCATGTTATGTTTATGTACACTGTTTTGTTTTTATAGCGGAACACATGTACATTATTTTAACTTAGAAATTCATCTACATCAATAATGAATTTAGATTTTTTAAATTTAAAGTAAAATATAAAGTTCAATTACTTGGACATATCAAATTCTGAACAATACTAAGTTTACATATAAATAAGGTTTCTGGGTATATTTCCACAATAATGCCTAAAATTGTTATGTGAGTACAGATGTGTCCGACTCGTACGTACTGTGGCATTGACCCCCTGCCCACCCATGCATGTACATTGGCATTGTCGTTAGTTTTTACAAATTTTAGATTTTGAAATTTTCAAGAAAAAAGTTCTTATCAATTACGTAAATTAACGTTATTTTGGCTTCTAGACGGCATAAAATTAATTACTCGAAAAAACAAGTGTAAAGTTGATGCACAGTGAAAACTAGTTAGAATTCCTGTACTTGTTTTTTCCGTTTAGGTTAAAAATTATTAAAACTTGGCCTATAGTAAAATTTAAATAAGCACATGTCATAATGTACATATAAACAAGGAAATCAATGGTGTAATTACAAAGTATGAATCAAAAATTACTTTTATATTTTCTGTAATCAAAAATACAAAGCAATTGAAAATCATAAACCGCAATAAATATTTAACTAATTGAAAAGACTCTTATTTTATTTGAAGATGTCCACATTCCCAAAATTCTGAGATAGACAGACCACCATTGGAACAGACAGACAATATAGACATTGGTACTTTTATTTATAAGTTTCATTTATTTTTAGTTCTTCATAAATATTATTTTCACCAGCAATTACGTTTAGTTCTTCTTCATTATATTGTATTGTAAAAGTGTAGCCCAATATGATATGTGAAATGATTCGTTTATCAAATTTAATTCATTTCTCACAACGATTCAGCTCATATTTTAAACGCTGAGCTTAGTGTGGGATTTAATTTTTATTCCCTTTTTACAACAAATTCAGTACAAACTACAAAATTATATTGTATAAAATACAGTTGGAATTTAGGTTAACTAAGAAGAGGGTAAAGGTATGCTTTCTGAAATTGCCCTTTAGAACTCAACTAGTTTCATTATTTTAAATTTACTAAATTAACTGAGAATAAACATTGGAAAATTAAATGGTATGCGATATGTGGTAATAAGTGACAGGCATGTTTGCCAGCAGAACGAGAATAAAACATGACCAGTGTCCATAAGCAGTGGAAGGTGGTTTTGGTTTGGTTATAAAGAGATTCAGTTCTATAATGTTTTTAGGGTGGTCTTTAAACATAGAGGTGTCTAAATAAGTTACGAGGATATTAAGTTAGAGCAAATAGTTCATAGCATGGCCACTTGGTTCGTACAAATCAGCCGTTAGGGGGCTAAAACATGCTTTTCTATTTCAACTGTACGGTTCGTGTTATGAGTTATAGTGAGTGTTATTTGTTTATTAAAGGTCCAATCTAATGGACCATTAGTTGCTTTTTGCTGGCCAATTACTAAAAAAAATCACATTATTTTCAAAAAAAAGCAGGTTATGGTCAATGAACAGTTCTTCCCCTATCAAATGACACTTAAAGTGTAGCGATACAACCATTAATAAAGACCGAATCATTGAAATATAAACCCATGTTTTGGGGGTTTTTTTGTGGAGTGAAACGACCACCTTAAGCCAGTCATCTCCCCCCTACACTCAGACAAAACCCCTTCCATACCTAAATGAAAAATGTTATGTCCACTGGGACTGTGGTGCATCATTGAGATTCCACTAGGTCGACCTACAGTCAGTCTTTTCTTTCAGTCTTTATACATTAATATGGTGATGTTTAAGAACAATAACATATTTATTCTGCTGTAAAATACATGGAAATAATAAAATAATTTCTTTGGAAGACTAGTCATTAATCATGTGGTATGTAAAATTAATGGTGATATGTAACCAAAGAACGACATTTTCTTATTTATTTATTAACCAATAGGATATATAACAGGTGTGGATGAGCGAATGTATCATGTTGTTTATACTAGGGCATTTCCTCCAACTAATGTAAAAAATACAGGTTAGGAATTTTCTTTTATTTGGAAGAATCTAGCTTTGAAATGTGGTTAGGTAGAAGACCATGGGCGGAGTTAGACCTTGTATTTTGGGGGCACAAGTAACAAGTTAACCATGCATTAAATTTCCAGTATCCTACTTTTTCCGGGGGGTCTGGGGGACATTTTTTAAAATTGCAGCTTAAAAACATGACATTTAGGTACCTTTTTTGAATGAAAAATACTTAAACTCAGAACATAAAATTGATGTTTATTTTTATCAAACATAAATATAATATTGGTTGTATAGCAATATAAACCAAGTTTATACATATTTACTTTCTACAATAGAACGGTCTCATATTGTCAAGCAATGTAACCCTTATACTAACACATTAGCACTACAATATTAGCACTCTTTTATTAATAATTAAATAAGAGGCAATTTTCTATTACCTTTTTTTGCATATTTATTCGTTAGTTTATCCAAGTTGAGACTTTTTACTAAATCAGATTCTGAATAAATGACAGCCAAATTGGGGAAACGTTCTTGGCCCATGGATGACCTAAGCCATTGTCGAGAATGATCGTTCACAAGTAGCACTATTAGATGGAAGGGTAAGACAAATCTTAAAAAGCAGTTTGAAATTGGGATAAATATCATCTTGAATTAAAACCAGTTCTTTTAATATTTTAACCAACTCTTTAACCTTCCATCGGGCGCATAGCGGAGGTTACCTCTGCACTTGCAGATATTTTGCTTTAAAAAGTGGAAAAACGTGCGTTCTGCGGTCGGCGCTGAACCGTAACTCATGCGCCTCTTTCCAGGAAACGAGCCATGTCCGGTTTTATCCCCTTTCTCTATTTACATCAGTGTGGGGTCGAGTTTCGTCAGTGCTTGGAGGTAACCTCCGCGTGCGCCCGATAACGTGGCTGTCAGTGCGGGCCAACTTCCGCGTGTGCCTGATCGAGTTTCATTAATAAGTGCTTTAGTAAAATAGTTTAACTAGACAATTCATTTGATTTACAAGAATTGTGGAGTGTATATAAGTTTTTATTACCTTTTTAGTTCATAACTGTTATTATATTGCCATTTCGTGCCTTAGAAACATTATATATTTTCATCAATTTACTGCTTTGAATTGTGAATAAAATGAACTCAGCCGAACGTAACCGAATTGAAAGACTTTTACAAAGTGTAGAAAGGGAAGAGGTTTATATAGAAACGCCAAGGCCTACTGGTAGTTTTGTTCGTCAACTTTTTACCAGTGGTGATGGAGATGACACTAATGTGGAAGGATCTGAGGATGACGAAGGTGGAGAATTAATGGATATTGATGTTCATGATGGACAAAATGATCTTCAACAAGAGGAGGAGACTGGTGAACAACCGGGAGACAATAGTGAGTTTGATATTCTGGTTTTTGATGATTTTGATGACTTGGAGAATCTTCCAATAAATAGCCGTCTAAATGATGATATTGTAAAAAAGATTGATGGTTCCATAGCTTACATTAGCCGAGACAGAAAAATGCTGTGGGATATTAAATCTAAACACGAACATAGAACTCCTGGTTGTAATGTTATTAGAATGAGGGTAGGGTGTGTTCAAGGTGGTGCAAAGCATGCGAAAAAACCAATTGAAGTTTGGAAGCTTTATTTACTTCACTGATGACATGATTTCTGAAATCACACATAATACTAATATTTGGATAGCTCAAAACAGATGTAAATATAGCCGTGAGAGAGATGCCAAAGAAACAACACCTGATGAAATTAAGTGCGTTATTGGAATTTTTTACATGGCCAGTGACATGAAATCATCCCACCATCTTCTTGAAGATCTTTGGAGTACCGATGGATTTGGAATTGACTTTTTTAGGTGTGCAATGTCAATCAAAAGGTTTAAGTTTCTTCTAATAGTCATGCGGTTTGATGACATACGATCAAGGGAGGATAGACGGCTCTTGGACAAGTTAGCTCCGATACGGGATTTGTTTGAAGAGTTTGTTACAAACTGTAAGAAACACTACAGTCTGAGCGAGTTTACTACTGTTGATGAAATGTTGGACGCTTTTCGTGGACGATGTAGCTTTAGGCAATACATTAAGAACAAACCAGCAAAATACGGTATTAAGATATTTTGCCTTAGTTTGTGCAAAAACGTTTTACACGTCAAATCTTGAGGTGTACACTGGAACTCAGCTCCCAGGACCATTCCAAGTTAACAACTCGGCTAAATGTGTAGTCAAACGGTTGATTGAGCCAATTTCAGGTTCAAACAGAAATGTCACTGTTGACAATTGGTTTTCCTCCATACCACTGTGCCTTAGCCTCTTGAACGATCATCGTCTTACTCTAGTTGGGACAATGAGGAAAGATAAAAGGGAGATTCCAAATGTATTTTTGGATACAAAACATAGAAAAGCAAATAGTTCTATGTTTGCATTCAAAGAGAAAATCACAATGGTGTCATATGCTTCACACAAAAAGAAACATGTCATACTAGTGTCAACTATGCATGATGATGATGCTGTAGACAACGATCCGGACTATTCTACTTATGGAAAACCAGAACGAGTGTTGTTTTACAACTGTAGCAAGGGAGGTGTCGACACAGTTGACAAATATAAGGAAACAAACTCAACTGCAAGGATCTGCAATCGATGGTCAATGAAAATCTTTTATTCTCTGTTGGATATCGGAGCTTTGAATAGCTTTATAGTGTTCAAAAACAATTTGGGGGTCCCACGAATGAAGAGATGTAAATTTCTCTGTGAACTTGACACGGAGCTATGCCAACCCTATATGCAATCACGTCTAACAATCAAGAGCACTCCTGTTTATGCAAAACAAAGGATCTGCAAGATTTTAGGAATTAAAGAGCCTCGCTCCCAAAGAGAAGTCCCAGAAGATGATGTACAGTCAGGCCGATGCTACAGCTGCGATCGCAAGAAGAATCATTTGTCGGAAACCTGATGTTCTAAATGCAAGGTCTTCATATGTACATAACATACCCCTCCTGCAGTCTGTACAACCTGCATTGAAGACAACTCGGAAGAATCTGACACTGAGTAGTGGACGTGATGGTCTGCCAGAACAAAGACGAGGTACTGTACTGAAAACTGTTGTACGAATATTATTGATATATGTTGTTTATTATTGTTATTATTAATTTACATTTTGTTTTTGTATGTTTTTATGCATTTGTATAAATAATGTTTTTAACTGGTGTTAAATTTACTTGTTTTTATTCTTCTTTATATGTTATTCATATATTGATTCAATTAATTTTTTTTATCGTCCATTATATTGCTATTGTATAAAATTCAGGGTCAAAATATTTTTTTATTTCAGTAAAAATAGATGTTATTTAACACTTTATGATTTAAAACCATGTTTATAATAATAAAAAATATTTTAAGCAATATTTTCTTTTATTTTTCCAAATGCGGAGGTAACCTCCATATGCGCCTGACGGCGTTTCAAAATCAGTGCGCCTGATGGAAGGTTAAGCGGTATTTCTTTTGGGTTGATACCATCTGACTCGAGAACGCACCGTAGGATGCTCATTTCTGATATGAGCATAGTTTGGTTCAATCCGGGCACTGGATATTTCTGTATAAACGATTCAGATTTCTCTACATTGAGGCAAAGGAACTCTTCACTCGCATTTGCTACTTCCATTGCTTCACCGGCAAACCTTCTTTTGAGTTCACTGATCAAAATATCAAGTATTGGGTAATAAAGGTCACAACGGTACTGTACCTTGCTGTTCACTTCAGTGACTTCACTGTTATCACTCAAACTCTCTGTATCGACTCCTCTTGACTGTCCAACAGTAGACATGACAAAATATTCCTTAAGAGTTTTTGAAATAACTCGTCGACGTTTGGGTGCAATATGTGAACTTGGAAGTCGAATGACTTTCTTTTTCCAAGGAACGAGATGTTGTGGTGATCTCATTGGATTGTGTTGTGATGCAAATATTTTCAGGGAATAAATATAGCTCGTGAATCCTTGAAAACTCCATTACTTCATTCCACTTTTTCTCCCAGGTATTTTCACTTCTTTTTGACTCGAGCTTCATAATAATTGCTCCTGCTGCTTTCGCACATCTTGCTATGCAAGAGTCCTCCTTCTGAAGCTCTTTGCTGAGGATATTTATATCAGTTAAACACTCCAATAAATATATTAAACATACTACAAAGTCCATGGATGTAATTGAAGCCAGTAATCCTTTGGCCTGAAGAGACTTTGAATTCCTTAGATCATTAGCAATCTTTTTGAGGACGCCACGAATTGCATCAAAATTTCTGTTAACAAATTGGACAGCAGTAGCCTTACAAGACCATCTAGTGCCACTTAATTTGTGGATCTCATGTGGGCCTGGGACTTTGATCTGTAGCTCCTCTTGCAGTATTTTGTATTCCGCATGCATATCAGGGTTAGAAAAAAACTCATATAGTGACTGCATCACATTAAAGAAGAAACAACTGTAGTTACTTCTTTCACAAGAGTTTACAAGAACCAAATTAACCTTATGTGCTAAACAGTGCACATACATGGCGTGAGAATGGGTATCCCTGATGATTTTCTGTAGCCCTTTCTTTACTCCAGACATTACACTATCTAGAGAAACATCCTTCATTGTTAGCAATCTTTCTTTAATTTCTGATTCAAACAAATATCTTATACAAATACACAATTGTTGAACTCTGTGTGACTTTGCTTCATCGACCATTAAGGCATAAAATCCAGATTCGTTTATTTCATTCACTATTGTACTTAAAACCTCTTCAGTAACAATTTCGAAAATTTTGTTTTGAAAGTCATGACTTGTTAAATTGAAATATCGTTCATATTTTCCTCTGAATTTAGCATCATATTTTGAGTATAATTCACATAGCTCTTAATAATTTCCCTTGTTGCCTGATGTTTCTTTTTCATCGTGTCCACGAAAAGGCATTCCCTGTTTGGCCAAAAATAACAAAAGGTCCAAAATTTGGGTAAAATATTCACGATTTTCAGAAATAAATAAGCTCTTTATGAGATGATGATATTTCCGAAGCAATTGTAACCTTTGGCTTTCTATAGTTATGCCACTTCGCCATGGAAAATAAGTGACTTTCACTGGACGCATGCTTTTCTAATTTTTCCCCTATCTTCTTCCAGTTACTTATGCCTTTTTCAGTTACAGATACTTCTTTATTGTTAGAAGAAAATATCCTGCAAGCGTAACAGAATACAGCATCTTTCTTTATACTGTATTCTAGCCATTCAAATTTCTTAAAATAAAATGGAGTAAATGCTCGTTTTGAATTTTTAATGTCAAAGTGGATATTTACTGTAGTCAAAATTGGGTGCGATGGACTCGTCTCTATATTACCAAGGTCCAATTTTTTTGAGTAGGCTCCTTCCATCATAAGAAGAAGTAACTGAATCAGTTTGTTTACTTACGTCATGGCAACACTTTGAACAGTCTGGGGAAGCTTTTATTGAACACTCAGATTCCGCTTCTTCATCGGTCTTAGACACGGTCACTGGTTCTTTTATTAAAAAAAAATCTAATGTCTGTTGTTTTTTTACTCATTTTGTTTAAACTGTAGATTCCATAGATAAACAAAACAGAAAAATGATAATACTGTAATTAATTAATATAGAAACACCACTCATCTTATCTTAAATAACACAAACAAAAACACTTATTTTAATACATGAAGCACAAAAGCGGGAACAGAGCATGAAAACTAGCTGACAACTGCTGACTGACTGGGCTGGGCAGACCGCCGGCCGCGCTAAACATGACTCGATTCAGTCAGCCGCGCCAATTTGTAGATGGTAGTTAGTCGAAGTCAACCCGTAATTGTATTGTTTAAGTGGGATGCTAATACTCGCACTGATCTTCATTTTGGATTAATGGCATTCTAATTTATTATTATTAGTATATATAGAGTCAACATGCATTTAAGTTCATCGTTCATTTAGTAACTGTTATATAAAATTATATTCCTTATAAATAAAAATTAAAATTCACACGAAGGTTGGGGGGCATTGCCCCCCCCCCATGCCCCCCATAACTCCGCCCATGTAGAAGACAAATGAATAAAAGTAGATTATAATATAAATTGTTATTAAAACAAATAAAAAACTTTCATTTAGTATTTTTCTCTAGTTTAAATTGAAACTACAACATCAATTAATTCTTAAAGAAAAAAAGACTAATCATATTGAAAGGCATTTAGGTTTTTTTTGTGTGATTGATATCATGAATTTTTGAAATCCTGTGTTACGGGTTATTTTTAAGAATTTTGGATTTAAGATGTTGCTAGTTTGCTGAGATATTGAGAGGTTTAATAATCTTTGAATATATATCGTCCATATTATTTTTTAAAGATGACTGTACTTTTATTTTAGTTTGATGTTGTAGACTAATATCAAACTTTCATGGTAGCCCATTTAACTTTTATAAGAAGGACATTAAAACCCGAAAGTACACCTTGGAAAGTAATGTTTGACTACTCTGAATAATAAATATTTAACTACAGGAACACAAATTTATGAGGAAAATTTAATAATAAAAAGTTAAACCATGCACAAGTTGTCAGTTTATTCAAAACTTCACAATTCAGTTATTTAATACTGTATATAAATGCTCACTTAGTATGGGTGTCATTAATTTTTCTTAAATACCGAGATAAACACGAACTAACTTAGGTTATCTATTTATTAGTTTTTAATTCCATAATTTGTAACATTTGTACACTTACTTGTTGATCTATTATTGCATTTGTGTTATTTAAGACATTTTGTTACAATTTTTTATTTAATAATACATTAAAAATCATTTTAAAAAACATTCCAGTAGTTATAAAATAACATTTCTATAACTAAAAAAACCTTTGTTTGTCTTTCTTAAATGTAATTTGCAGGCAAACAACGCAGAAAAGCCAAACAAAAACTTAAATTAAAGAAGTATTGTGATTTACGAAGTATTTTTTTTTATGCTAACATTTGTCTTGTAGCCATCATCGCTATCACCTCAGCAAACTCAGAGAAACCAAGAACAGATAGCCCTGCTGTCCACCAAGATCAACAGTCTGGTTAATGAAGCAGAGGCAGCGGGAATCGAGGGCAATGTAGAGCAAGCACAAGGCCTAATGCGATTGTGTGATCAATTGAAGGAGGAGCGCGAGACTCTGCGCAAACAGAATGACAATAGCCACTGGTCACAGGTATGTTTTAAATGATTTTATTTCTAGTTTCTTATAATATTCATGATATTGTTGTGTTAAATTCATAATATAGGAGAAATGCATTTTTATATTGGTATCAATTGTGATGTCATCTTTTTAGACGTGCCAACGCTGGAGTATCCCATTTTTAGCAGCTGGATTATTTTAAGCACTTCAGTCATTACATTTAAGGTCACTTCATAAAATTTATATTGATAAAAAAAGGTTGTTACTTGCATTAAACTATTTTTACATGAAGAAATAAGACACTTAAGTAAATTAAATGAGAAGGGCGGCACAGAGCTAGAATAGCTGAAGATTTTCTGCATTAGATGGACTATTTCAAAGTAGATCTTGCAAGTTGAAACAGAACATGTTCTGCATGGCTTTCAAAGCCAATCGGAAATAAGGGAAAGTTAAATAGACAGGGTAGTTTCAACTGCCCTCTGTTGGAAATATAAAGAATTGGCTAAACATAAAACAGGCATAGTTTTCGAATTGCCTTAGTACCATTGAAATTAGCAGGCCACTATTGACTATGATATTTGCTTTTAATTTCTGTATTCAAGTTTGATGATTAATGACACCAATTTCCATAATTTCACTAAATAGCTTTAATGTCCTTCTCTCATAAATGTTTGAATTTTGACAGATCCAACATAACTTTTTAATAAAAGTATTGGCATCTAGAGTTAATATTCAATTTACATTATGATTGGTCCATTTGGCTTTTTCCTTTATAAAGTATATTAATTAAGGGAATTTAGTTTTTACACACTTTACAAGTATTGTTTTGTGTGTTAAAATTATGTCCTTATTTTATATACTTACTAGCTGAACTCGCCCGCTTCGTCAGTCATAATACTGAGTTTGAAGACTTGCGATCAAAATATAATTAAAAATTCCAACAAATTCATGAACATTAAAAAATTACTTAAAGTAAATCAAAATAAAAACTTTGTTTTCGAAAAAGAATTATTTAAATACCATCTAACATATAGCTGATATTATGAATAATTTACTACTTTTTAAAAGTTAATACGATTGATAAAGTTACCACAATTTTATTCAATTTATTTTTATTTAACAGCTAACAGCTGTTAATCAAATAAATCAATTAATTAATATACCTCCATAAGAATACCATGGCAATTTCGGAGGCCAGTGAGATGGAGAAGGTCGGAGAAGAAAATCCTTTTTTAGTGAGCCTCTAGAGGCTAAGATAAAGCTATTTTAGAGGCCGTAAATAGCTTTATTTAATTTACTTTAGATTTAGTATCGACTCTAAATCAATAAAATGTCGGGTTTTTCGCCATGTTTAGACAGGTCCAATGAACCGGCTATACATGTGTTAAAATTAAATTTAAAATGTTCCGATTTAAATCAGTTTGTTCTCTTAGATAACAAAGTTTCAAAGTCTAGACAAATCTGTAAGTCTACTTTTAGAGGGCACAAATTACTGTAATTGACCCTGAATCAGTGAAATATTGGGTTTCTCACTATGTTTAGCTATGCTCTATGATCTGGCTATGCATGCTTTAAAGCTAAATTGTTAAATTTCCTATTGAGAACAGTTTGTTCTCCTAGATAAAAATGTTTCATAGTCTAGAAAAATCTGTAAGTCTACTTTTTGAGGGCGCAAAGAACGGTAATTGACTGAATCAGTGAAATGTCATGTTTCTAGCCATGTTTAGCCAAGTCCTATGAACTGGGTATACATGTGTTCAGATTAAATTGTATATTTTCCTATTGAATACAGTATGTTCTCCTGGATAACAAAGTTTCACTGCCTAGAAAAATCTGTAAGTCTACTCTTGAGGCCGTAAATTAACCAATTTGATTTACACGCACAAATTGAATATCTAGCTCTACCTAAGGATGAAGGAAGTGAGATAGAGTAAAATGTCATCGGGCCAAAGTTGTAGATCGTCTCAAATCAGGTGCAGAAAATGGTGTTAGTTTTGCTGTAGCCGTTCATTTAGCCGCTACAGTCCAATTAGAGAAACACTGTTTTTGGCACTAAAAAGGCTGCCATCTTCGATTTACTAAGAATTTTTCATAATCCCTTCTTATTGCACATCTACAACATAAGACTTGACTCTACAAAATTTCAGCCTCGTAGGCTTAGTACTTTTTAGTTACAACAATGAGTGAATGAGTCAGTGATATTTGCCTTTTATAGGTATAGATAAAAGTGGTGTATATATTTGACTAAAAGGTAGTGTTTTTTTTTTTTTTTTTTTTACTAAATATTTTTTGTTGACAGACGGCTGAGATAGCAGCAGCCCAGGAGAAGCAGATGGAAGTGTGCGAAGTCTGTGGTGCCTTTCTCATTGTGGGTGATGCACAATCTCGCATAGATGACCACCTGATGGGCAAACAGCATGTTGGGTATGCCCGTCTACGCATGGCCTTGGAAGAGATTATGGTCAGTCAGCCAGTCCGCCCTTACCCTTTGGTACCCTATCCTGTTCCTCCTCTCGATTACCTACTCTAGTTTTGTTTTACTTATTTATAATTGATGTAGACTGGTTTATATCATGATAAAATGGGGTGTCTACTGGTCACAGGAAACACAGATGTTGGAAAGTCATGTTTTTTTAAGTATAGTAAAACTAATATCTGTATTAATGTGGTATCAGGCAATTCGAATAAGGAAAAATCTGGATATCAGATTCTAACATTAATTGCTACTCTAACCATGATCTAATCACTAGAGGAGAAAACAATAAGCAATGATGAGAATACCTGACCTTTGCTATACAATGAATCAGTTTCACCTAACATGAGCTTTTACCTGTCTTCTCACATGTGATCTTTGTAAGTCAATACCCACCCACCCTCCTATACACATACACTAGTATTGACCCACCCACACATCTATACACATACAATAGTATAGACCCATCCACACGTCCATACACATACTGGAGTGTATCACTTTGGTCAATGTCACTATAGTGTCTTGAACCACCCACATGTCCATACACGTATTGTAGTATTGTTCCACCCACACTCCTATAAACGTAAAGTGGTATTGGCCCATCAACACGTCAATACATGTACTGTAGTATTGTCCCGCCCATCCTCCTATACACGCACAGTGTATTGACCCACTCATACATCCATACACATATTGTCCCACCCACCCTCCCATACACGTACTGTAGTATTGTCTGACCCACCCTACCATACGCGTAATGTAATATTGACCTACCCACCCTCCAATATATTTACAGTGTTATTGACCCACTCACACGTACCGTAACATTGACCCACCAATCTTCCCAAACATTTACTGTAGTATTGACCCGCCCGCCCACCCACACACATACAGTGGTATTGACTCGCCCGCCTACCCATACATGACTGTGTATTGACCCGCCCACCTGCCCATACTTGTACTGTTGTACTAACACACATAATAGAAATTATAGAGGAATAAAATTATGAAAGTTGAGTTGAAGATGAAAGTAGAGTTACAAAATAATACTTTTTCAAGAAATAAAAATGATTTCAAGGATAAAAGTATATTATGAGAGATGTATAATAACATAGTATCCACATAATATATCAGCAAGCTTACCTAAGAAGACGTCCACCAATACCTTGCAGTAGCGAAAAAAAAATACAGAGAAATCATATGACAAATTTTCAGCGTCGCAGCCATTTGCCTCAGATCAGTGGAGAGAGAGAGAGAGAGAAAGAGGGGGGGACTCAATCTCCGGACGTCTTATCTCTGGAGAAGCTATATTGCTCAGTCGGCTTATATAATAGGTCTACCCGATATTGGCGACGAGATGCAGTCTGAAATATCAGCTAAATTAATAATAACTGACTAGTGATACAGTGAAGATTTTGGGCAGCTAAACTACAAGCTTATGAATAAAAAACAAGACGTTTGATAAGGCTTCGGTTCAATAAAAATGATTTTCGAATCTTTAAATTCTTCGTATTTTGTTTAGAAAATGTCTTCCAACATGTTTCTCCCTCACTTTGCTTGATTCGTGATTGTTTTATAGTTTACATCGACATCAAT